>CM077149.1:121870526-122146255 GCA_039583875.1 Platanthera guangdongensis | reverse complement strand
CATCCTTCCCGGAATAGTAAAGCCAGGGTCTGACTCTCTGAACCCCTCGGGAACGGAGCTGAGATGATCAGCTCGCTGAAGGGTGACCCCCTAAGGGGTGGTCTCGCCACTTCTACTCGCGCGGCCTGCTCCCCTGGGAGGTTGGCACTCGTCGGGCTAGAGAACAACTCTCGGCCGGTGAGGTCTCGCTCGACCCCATCGCCCATCCTCTCCTTCCCGGCCATTTCCTGGGAACTCGTCCTTCTCCCCCTGCTGGGGTCATCTCGCCTAGACCCCTGAGTCGACTCCGAGAGGGGGAGCTAACTCCTGGGGGGTCGGGTGGAGCTGCCACCCTGAGGAGCAATGCTTCGCAACATCTCCATGATGCCTTGGATGGAGGCCATGAACTCTTGCCTCCCCACAAAGGGTCCTGGGGTGGGGAGCTCGCCGAGATCATCACTACCTCCTTGACCTCCCGTCATGACACTCTCCCGAGATCTTCTGTGCTGGTCACTCTCCACGCTCACCGCACCAAAATGTTGAAACCAAAAACTTGGTCCTCTGTGGAGTTCGGGGTCCCTTGAAAGGGGTGACCTCACACCTACTACACTCGAGAGAACTCACGGACCGGAGACTTTGGAGACTGTGAACAGACCCTCGGCTCTAGCGCGGAGGTCCCACCTCCACACACCCGGAAGGCTACCTGAGCACTTCCCCTCCCTAGCCAATGCTCGAGCTAGGGTGCCTTGGAGGAGCTCTCCCAACTCTACCAAGAAGAAGCCAAGGGAGGAGCAAGCAAGAAGAAGGAGAAGAAGATCCAGCCCCTCTCCAAGGCACCCAAGGGGGTCTATTTATAGTTTTCCAAACCCCTTGGACCAAAATGACCGAGATACCCTCACGCCCAAAAAGCCTTGGGCCAATAGAAAACAGCCATGCCGGGGGGTAAAGGGGGAATTTCTCCCGAGGGCAAGAAGGTAAAACTGCAGGGGGGCAAGGGCGAGACCGCGGCCTCCGACCGGTCTCGCCCCCCAGACCGCCGAGCAAGAAGAGGCGGGGGCGAGACCCTGGCCCCGGCCGGTCTCGCCCCGCTAGGCCGCTGAACAAGAAGAGGCGGGGCGAGACCCTGGCCCCCGGCCGGTCTCGCCCCGCTAGGCCGCCGAGCAAGAAGAGGCGGGGGCGAGACCCTGGCCCCCGGCCGGTCTCGCCCCGCTAGGCCGCTGAACAAGAAGAGGCGGGGGCGAGACCCTGGCCCCCGGCCGGTCTCTCGCCCCGCTAGGCCCGCTGAACAAGAAGAGGCGGGGGCGAGGCCCTGGCCCCCGGCCGGTCTCGCCCCGCTAGGCCGCCGAGCAAGAAGAGGCGGGGGCGAGACCCTGGCCCCCGGCCGGTCTCGCCCCGCTAGGCCGCCAAGAGTTCGAAATACTTAAAAAAGCTTAAAAAACTAAGCACGCCTCACATAGGGTCCACTCTTCGCGAGCTGGGGCGGCCTGCGACCTGGCGGCCCTGAGGCGGCTTGCGGCCTGGCGGCCTGGGCGGCTTGCGGCCTGGCGGCCTGGGCGGCTTGGGGGGAGAAATATTTTCTCCCCTACTAGTATGTTTTGCAAGTTCAACAAAAATTGGCCCCTAGGAGTGCAAAACTCCCAAAAAGCTTAAAAACTTGCTTACCTTGTTTTGGGCCCAATCTTCGCGAATACGGGGTTGTACACAATCCCCGCTCTTTTCGAGGTTGGCACAAGCTCGGAAAGAAACATCCAACCCAACGTATTCGCGGAGTGTAACTTCCCCTCGGGGTCAACCTGCCATGCCAGCTAATGGGAGCCTGGGTGGCGGGACGGCCTCGGGTGCAAACACTTAGTCTCCACGAGAGGTACCACCGCCCTGTCAGCTAGTGGGAGCCTGGCAGCGGGACCACCTCGGAGAAAAGGGACTTGGGCTGCCACGAGAGATCAACCTACCCAGCCAGCTAGTGGGAGCCTGGCGGCGGAATCATCGTCGGAGCTAAGGACTTGGGCTACCACGAGAGATCAACCTGCCCTGCCAGCTAGTGAGAGCCTGGCAGCGGAATCCATCTCAGAGCTAAGGGGCTTAGCCTCCACGAGAGATCAACCTGCCCTGCCAGCTAGTGAGAGCCTGGCAGCGGAATCCATCTCGGAGCTAAGGGGCTTAGCCTCCACGAGAGATCAACCTGCCCTGCCAGCTAGTGAGAGCCTGGCAGCGGAATCCATCTCGGAGCTAAGGGGCTTAGCCTCCACGAGAGATCAACCTGCCCTGCCAGCTAGTGAGAGCCTGACAGCGGAATCCATCTCGGAGCTAAGGGGCTTAGCCTCCACGAGAGATCAACTGCCCTGCCAGCTAGTGAGAGCCTGGCAGCGGAATGCATCTCGGAGCTAAGGGGCTTAGCCTCCACGAGAGATCAACCTGCCCTGCCAGCTAGTGAGAGCCTAGCAGCGGAATCCATCTCGAGCTAAGGGCTTAGCCTCCACGAGAGATCAACCTGCCCTGCCAGCTAGTGAGAGCCTGGCAGCGGAATCCATCTCGGAGCTAAGGGGCTTAGCCTCCACGAGAGATCAACCTGCCCTGCCAGCTAGTGAGAGCCTGACAGCGGAATCCATCTCGGAGCTAAGGGGCTTAGCCTCCACGAGAGATCAACCTGCCCTGCCAGCTAGTGAGAGCCTGACAGCGGAATCCATCTCGGAGCTAAGGGGCTTAGCCTCCACGAGAGATCAACCTGCCCTGCCAGCTAGTGAGAGCCTGACAGCGGAATCCATCTCGGAGCTAAGGGGCTTAGCCTCCACGAGAGATCAACCTGCCCTGCCAGCTAGTGAGAGCCTGACAGCGGAATCCATCTCGGAGCTAAGGGGCTTAGCCTCCACGAGAGATCAACCTGCCCTGCCAGCTAGTGAGAGCCTGACAGCGGAATACATCTCGGAGCTAAGTGGCTTAGCCTCCACGAGAGATCAACCTGCCCTGCCAGCTAGTGAGAGCCTGACAGCGGAATCCATCTCGGAGCTAAGGGACTTTCCATGGACCACAAATATTTTTCGGTTGTTTCTACCATTAATCATAGCCAATACAACGCAAGTTAAGTTCATTACAAAAAGATGATTCACTTCTCTCTTACCTCCCTCTTCCCCGTGAATCATCCGATCCTTCCCCGGGTGCCCACATCAACCCTGTCCTCACATCTCTCCTCTGCTGTCTCGGGTCGGACTTCTTCAATCCGCACCGGGTCTTGCGCTTGTTGAGGCTGATGAGGTTGCGGTGCTGGAGCTCTTGTCCTTCTCACTCCAGAAATTCGGGGCAAGTAGATGTCGCGTGGCCTTCCTCCTGGTGGAACTCACAGTAGGGTAACTCTATTCTGACTCTTTTTCTTCCCGTGCGGTTCCTCCTCTCCCTTCCACCAATTTTCATCGCTTGCTGTGGTGGGGGTAGGAGTTGCCTAGGGGCTTGCCTCTGGAAGTTGAACCTTCCTTGCCCCCATGAAAGTTTCCCCCATCATGGGCGTAACCTCTTCCCGGGCCCTGAGTGGGTCCTCCCTGCTGCCTCCAACCTGGCTCTGGACCCTCCTGAGCTCTCCGCTCCTCTCTCCTTCTTCCCTCCCTGGGGCCTCGAGCCACCTTGCTCCTTTTCCTCTGTCTCTGTCAGCTTTGCCAATTTCTTGACAAACGCCGGGTTGGCCGCCTCCATGGCTATCTCCTCTGCCGCTCTTTCCATCAGCTCCTCGAAGGAAAGGGGGCCTTCCGGGTCAAGCTCATCTTGAAGAAGCCCTCCTTCAGTCCAACAGTGAAGGCCATCTGGAGAGCATACCCTGGCATCTCCTGGACCTCCAGGATCTCCTCTTGGAACCTGTCTACGTAGCGGGCCAGCGACTCCTCGGCCCCCTGCCTTATCAAGAAGATGGACTCAGGACTCCTCTTCCGCTTCTTGGAGGTGGAGAAGCGAAGCTGGAAGCTTCGGCTCAAGTCCTCGAACCCATAGATCGACCTCGGAGGGAGTTGATGGAACCAGTCCCTTGCCTTCTCCTTCAATGTGATCGCAAAGAGGCGACACTTGAAGGCGTCCGTCATTGGCCTGATGGAGACGGCATCCTCGAACCACTGCAGATGCTGAACAGGGTCATCCTTACCGAATAGTAAGCCATGTCTGGCTCTCTGAACCCCTCGGGAACGGGAGCTGAGATGATCAGCTCGCTGAAGGGTGACCCCCTAAGGGGTGGTCTTGCCACTTCTACTCGCGCGGCCTGCTCCCCTGGGAGGTTGGCACTCGTCGGGCTAGAGAACAACTCTCGGCCGGTGAGGTCTCGCTCGACCCCATCGCCCATCCTCTCCTTCCCGGGCCTTCTTCCTGGGACACTTCCTTCTCCCCTGCTGGGGTCATCTCGCCTAGACCCCTGGGAGTCGACTCGTCGAGAGGGGGAGCTAACTCCTGGGGGGTCGGGGTGGAGCTGCCACCCTGAGGAGCAATGCTTCGCAACATCTCCATGATGCCTTGGATGGAGGCCATGAACTCTTGCCTCCCCACAAAGGGTCCTGGGGTGGGGAGCTCGCCGAGATCATCACTACCTCCTTGACCTCCCGTCATGACACTCTCCCGAGATCTTCTGTGCTGGTCACTCTCCACGCTCACCGCACCAAAATGTTGAAACCAAAAACTTGGTCTCTGTGGAGTTCGGGTCCCTTGAAAGGGGTGACCTCACACCTACTACACTCGAGAGAACGTCACGGACCGGAGACTTTGGAGACTGTGAACAGACCCTCGGCTCTAGCGCGGAGGTCCCACCTCACACCCGGAAGGCTACCTGAGCACTTCCCCTCCCTAGCCAATGCTCGAGCTAGGGTGCCTTGGAGGAGCTCTCCCAACTCTACCAAGAAGAAGCCAAGGGAGGAGCAAGCAAGAAGAAGGAGAAGAAGATCCAGCCCCTCTCCAAGGCACCCAAGGGGGTCTATTTATAGTTTTCCAAAACCCCTTGGACCAAAATGACCGAGATACCCTCACGCCCAAAAAGCCTTGGGCCAATAGAAAACAGCCATGCCAGGGGGTAAAGGGGAATTTCTCCCGAGGGCAAGAAGGTAAAACTGCAGGGGGGCAAGGGCGAGACCGCGGCCTCCGACCGGTCTCGCCCCGCCAGACCGCCGAGCAAGAAGAGGCGGGGGCGAGACCCTGGCCCCCGGCCGGTCTCGCCCCGCTAGGCCGCTGAACAAGAAGAGGCGGGGGCGAGACCCTGGCCCCCGGCCGGTCTCGCCCCGCTAGGCCGCCGAGCAAGAAGAGGCGGGGGCGAGACCCTGGCCCCCGGCCGGTCTCGCCCCGCTAGGCCGCTGAACAAGAAGAGGCGGGGGCGAGACCCTGGCCCCCGCCGGGTCTCTCTCGCCCCGCTAGGCCGCTGAACAAGAAGAGGCGGGGGCGAGGCCCTGGCCCCCGGCCGGTCTCGCCCCGCTAGGCCGCCGAGCAAGAAGAGGCGGGGGCGAGACCCTGGCCCCCGGCCGGTCTCGCCCCGCTAGGCCGCCAAGAGTTCGAAATACTTAAAAAAGCTTAAAAAACTAAGCACGCCTCACATAGGGTCCACTCTTCGCGAGCTGGGGCGGCCTGCGACCTGGCGGCCTGAGGCGGCTTGCGGCCTGGGCGGCTTGCGGCCTGGCGGCCTGAGGCGGCTTGCGGCCTGGCGGCCTGGGCGGCTTGGGGGAGAAATATTTTCTCCCCTACTAGTATGTTTTGCAAGTTCAACAAAATTGGCCCCTAGGAGTGCAAAACTCCCAAAAAGCTTAAAAACTTGCTTACCTTGTTTGGGGTCAATTCTTCGCGAATACGGGGTTGTACAGTTGGCCGGCGGAAGGCACCGCGGGATGCGTCGGCTTCGTCCGTCGCAGCGTGCGGAGGCGGACAGGAGAAAGAAGTCGGACTGCGGTTTTCCCGTGAGAATGAAAGTGCGGGATCTATTTCTTGCGGTTTTACTTATAACCGCATGAGAGGGGGGGGGGGGGAATTTTGCTATTGGCACCTCATTTCTAATACTTTTGATGATTAACTCATCTTCACCCCACGCGTCATTAAAACAAAATGCGTCACATCCTATACTTTACGCATTTGACTGACTAACGAACACTATCATAAGGAAAAGTAACATTATACCTTGCCGACGCGCCGCCTCGATCAAAATTCGTCGCGACTTGCCCCTACAAATTTAAAAGTTACATTTCGCGTCAAATTTATGGATGTTACATTGATAATGTTGTTTCTTATGCAAATCGCAGTCTTTCTTACGGTTGGTTTGCCTTGACACTATCTACCACCACTGGCCCTACAACATATCACGAAGCTATTTGTATACCTTGTTGGAAAGGGGCTACGAACGAAGAGATCTCTGCCTTGGAATCACGGGGTACTAAAACTCTTGTTCCTATCCCACCTAGAGCTTACATTATTTCAATAGGTTGTCATCAAGTTTCCACCTGATAGCACTGTGGATAGATACAAAGCATCTCTGGTCACAAAGAGGTTCACCTTGGTATTTGGTGTTGATTTCTTTTACACATCGCATGTTATCCATATCAGCATTATCCGTGTACTTTTCTCTATTATTGTCAATTGGGATTATAAAATGTTGCAGCTAGAAATCAGAAATATCTTTTTATATGACAATCTGCGTTAAGTATTTTGTATGAAGCAACCTCCTAGTTATGTTACTTAGATGGAGTCTCAAGTATACAAGTTGCATAAGTCATATATGATCTTAAACAAATCCTTAGAACATGGTTCGACAAGTTCAGTCAGGTCATTTCTACCATTGATTTTTCTCGAAAACAATGCAGATCACTTTATTTTATATGAAAGACTGTCTCAGAAATGGTTATTCTTGTTGTATATGTGTATGAAATTCTTCTCATCGAAGATGTCTCCACTGGCATGAAAACAACAAAAAAACATCTTCGAGCACGTTATGTTACCAAAGTTGTGTACGCCCAAATACTTTTTGAAGATTGAAACTGTGAGACACAATAACAATCTGGTTATTTTCCAACGAAAGTATTCCCTAGATCTACTTTAAGAAATGAATCTTCTTGGCATGAAGCCTACTCAAAATTCACTGCCTATGGGCACTAACGAATTTTGGTTGCGAAATCCTCTCCTCTTAAAGGTATAACTCATTACAACGGTTAGGTTAGTAAACTTATCTATTTTACTGTGATCAGACCTAATATATCTTTTGATGTTGAAAAGGTCAGTCAGTTTATTGAGCTTGTGGTGGATTTTTAAACCCATTTATAAAAGCCCAAAAGGGTCACATTATAGATTCTTCTCTTTCTTGTATTTAATTCCAATCTCCCGATGAATATTTTTCCTCATCTATTTAGGCGATTTTGTATGCAACACTTCAATTTTTTGAATAATACATTTTATATTTCAAATTCTCACAAGCGTAAATTATATGATAAACTAAATAAAGTTAGTTTAAAATAATTTCGCAGTTATGGGCTGATGCGGAGCAGAGACGATGACGTGCAGTGGAGGACGAGTTTTGCGTCCAGTCCGGGCTGATTTGGCAACTTACCATATATGGCGTGCCCGGATCGACGATCTGACTCCGTGGATGCGTCCGGATTCGCGCTGCGAATCAATTTCATATATAGCTTTGTAATTTTGGGATTTTATTTCATGTAGTTTTGGCATCTAGACCAACAACCAATCGTAGTCATTGATTCCGGGTACCCTAATTTTAGTTTATTATAAATATGTTGTTAGGAAGCGTCATTTTGATTGCTGAAATTTGGAGAATCCTCTTCCTCATTTCCGCTGATCTCTCTGCGGTGCCGACTCCGTGGAACCCCTAGGTGTCGACTCCTTGGGTAGGCCTTGTATCTTTTGATTTTTTTTCTCCTCCCCCACCCTCCACCTTTTCATTTTTGCTATCCAGCCCCTGCAAACAGCAGCCCCCCATCCGTTTTCCCCTCCCCCCTTGTCAACCCAGCCACCGCCCCCCAGCCACTACCACTATCGAGAAACCCCCTCCATCTGCACCTCCTTCAAAACGCCAGCCACCGCCCCCTAATCCCCTAGCCTCCGCCCCTCCACAGCAGCCCGCCGACTATTTTTCTGGCCAGATCCGTCCATCAGCCCCTCCCCTCCATGTTCCAGCCTTGCCGCCGCCTTCCCCACAGCCCGCAACCCTCTCCTCACTGCCACCACCCCAAACCAGCCTGTTTGGCTGTTTTCAGCCCCAGAATAGTCCATATCTGGCCATTTCTAGCCAGATCCAGCTGCCCCGCCTCTTCCCCTTTGCTCTCATCACCCCCATCCCGTGGATCCTCCTTGAAACAGCTACCCAATACCAAATCTGTCAAGATCTGGGTATTTTAGCCCGGTTCTAGCCATCCCCCGCCCCGATCCAACCCTCTTAATCCCCAACCAGCCCTCCCCTTACCCGATCTGGTTCACCAACCACCAGATTCCCTTTTTGAGTCCTCCAACGTTCAGATCTTTTTATTTCCAACATCCCTAACATTCGTAATTTGTTTTGTATTAGTTTGTTCAGTTGTAAACAATGTTATGGTTTGGATATTGTGTTTGCTTGGAAATCTAGTTTATTATGTTATTTGCTCTTGAGAAATCTCTAACTGCAGGAAGGATCGGTACGCCGCGTGCTCGTACTTTGGCCCTACACGTGGAGGAAAGCTCAAGTCTTCTGTGCCCTAATAAATTATCCTGACTTGTTTGAATTAATTGCGTGTGATTTTATTAGTTATTGCTGAATTTTGATTTAATCCGTCGGGCTTTGCATAACATGTAGGGTTAGGTCATCGTTAATCCACCGCCTATAAATTCCTTCTGCGTCAATTGGTATCAGAGTTAAGTTTCACATACTTTTCGATACGCAGTCGTAGAGTCTATAGGTTTTTCATTATATCAAGGTGTCACAATTATTCTTCTTCTCACTTTGGAGGTCTCGAGTCCACTTGTACCCGCTCTCACAGAGCCCCGTCAGGGAGATCCTCATGTTACTACGACGATTATCCTCGATCGCAGCACGCCACTTTTAGAGATCGTGTTGATCCACCGACACGACCCCAGTACACTTGAGACGATCAGTATGATGATTGTTGTCATCCTGCACGCGAGCGGATCATGTTGATCCTTCGACTCGACTCGATTACCTTAGAGATGACTATTATGAGTATCGTCGATTTGAGAGAGATCTTGAGAGTCAGTTTCATATTGTTCTCTTCCTTTGACGTCTCATTGTATCCCGAGCCTTTCAGTTATTGAATCGTGGATATGGAGGATTATCTCGATCATCTTGAGGTATTCGGTGAGCGTCGCGTCAAGTTTGCGAAACTTAGACTTTTAGATCAGGCGAGGGCATATTGGGCTACGTTGAGAGGACCCGCGAGCGAGACCGTCTACATCGCATCGCAAATTGGGTGAACATGAAGCGTACATTGTGTCAGAGGTATCTGCCTTCGTCGTATCAGAGTCGTTTGCTCGATCAATTATTTTCCCTTCAGCAAGGATCCATGTTTGTCGCTGTGTACAGGGATCGCTTTGATGAGTTAGTTGTGAGGAGCGATATCCGAGAGGACCCAGCCGTGACCACTGTAACGCCCCAAAAGTTGTGTGCGAGTCGGTCGCGAAAAAAGGGTTTTTGGTGCCTGTAGGGGTACACGGCCTAGGACACGGGCGTGTCCAAGGCCGTGTCTGGCTGGTGATTTTTGGCCGTTTTCAACCCGAGAAGGACACGGCCAGAAACACGGCCGGATGACACGGGCGTGTCATCCGACACGGGCGTGTGCCAACCCGTGTCCCTACCCGTGTCCTGATGGGTCGTGTCTGTTGCCGTGGCGGTAATGCGTGACACGCCCACGAACACGGGCGTGTTGAGGAACCCGACACGGGCGTGTCAGGTCAGACACGGGCGTGTCTTAGCCCGTGTGCGTTTCTCAGTTCGTCGATCGTGCCTGGATCGAGGCACACGGCCTGGGACACGGCCGTGTGCCAAGCCGTGTTCGGCACAGGTCTGGAGAATTTTGGGCAGATCCGAGCCGTTCGTTTTCTTTAATTTAGATCCGACGGCTCAGATTAGTCTCTGCTCTATTTTAGGCTGGGAATAGGAGGTTAATTCCCCATTTTCTCTCCAAAGTTCTTCCCTTCCAAAGTGAGAGAGAAGAGGAGGAAGAAAGAGGTTTTCCGGCCGCTGGCGGAGCATCGGAGCACCGTTTCGAAATCGGAGAGCGGATCCGTGGAGGGAAGGTCATTGCGAAGAGTTCTAACCGCGTAGTTTTTCCATGGCGCCAAAACGAACTACAAGGGTAACGATTCTCAACTTGAGCGTTTGAAGCTCTTTCTTTTGCATAGGGAACCCCGCTCCCGCGAGTGTGCGGCGAGTGCGTGGTGTTCCTTGGGGTTGATATGAATAGTCCCCATAGTGTTGCATATAGAGCCCGGAATCGTAAGTACGGGCATAGGCATTGTGTGTGAAGCCTACCCGGACGTGTTTTGTCTGGATCGGTGATGTTGCATTTGATGTGGTTTTGCCGGAGAAGACTCCGTGTTTTGGATTTTTCGGGTTTCTACGCGGTAGATTGCAGCAGGGATCCTTGGAGGTTAGCTTCAAGGCGCACCCGGAAAACTGAGCGGAAACGTCTTCTGCTAACTTGGCGGTCTGGGAACCGCCTTGATCATAACTGGGTTATGAGATTGTTTTGGAAAATTTGGGATCCGAGAGAAGCTTGGCTCGCGCAAAGGACTTAAATTGGACATGCGGCGTGAGCAACGGGCAAGTGGAATTGGACCTAGGCTATGTGGTTCGGTGCGAGAGACCCGAAGACGGGGACTGGCCGTTGGCATAGTCGGAGCCTTAGACGGTAGTCAGAAAGGCTAAATGCTCACATGTTGTTGCCATCCTGGGGGTGGTGGTGAATGCACTGATGGGTCAGGGTTCACCATGAATGTGCCCTGAGTGCACGGGTGTTTGGCCATGCGAGCCTACACTGTGGCGAATTATAATTGCGCTATATATATTGTTGGGCTAATGTTATGCAGGGAAAGAGCACCGCCGTCCCGAGTAAGGGGCGGGGTCGTTATAATTTGGTCGGCTTTTAGCTGACCGTTGTTTTATTTGCCACCGTGCGGTGGTATGTGCTTGCAGGTGCTGCGGAGCCGAGCGCCAAATAGCGGGCTGGAGCACATGTTGCTGTGCTGGCCCTAGAAGGCCGTAGAATAGCTTTTTTATATTTATCATGTGTGGCCGGTCTGCGAGCCGATGTATGTAAAACACTCTTTATTAAGTGAACATTTGTAAGGTTATAAGGCCATGTACCCGTTTCTGTGTATTTGGGGTTTCATTCCTGTTGTTGTAGCTGTGGACATTCATATTGATGGATTTAATTTTGGGTTCTTTCAACTTTAAAATCTTCCGCTAGAATGCTCTGTGATTAGGACGAGTAGTCTTAATTGGTTGGTTTGATTATTCATTTAGTATCCCTTCCGACTGTCTGTGGTATATGGCGTCGGGTTCCAGCTGGACCTTCTGTTATATGTCATGCGACAGATGGGGGTGTTACAATTTGGTATCAGACTTCTGGTTACGGTCAAGCTTAAATGAATTCGTGGGCGAATTCTTTTAAGGGGTGGTGAGCACATGTGTGCGTCATCGTTATAACATCAAAAAGAACCCATGAATGTCCACTTAGGAATGAAAATACACTTGTTTTGTGGAACCTGAGTGTTCCAATGATTGCTTTTAGCAATTTGTATGTTGTCTAATCGTGTGTCTTTGCTAATTTAGGCAGCTAGGAGCGGTGCTGGTCAGTCAGAGCGTCCGCAGTCAGCGGAAAGTAGCGCATCAAGGGACGTGCCTGCTACACCTCCTTCAGCGGAAACCATCAGGATGGTGGCTGAAGCCGTGTTCGCAATGATAAATGCCCAACCTGCAGGGCAAATGCATCGCGCACCTCCTACGAATGAGCAAGAACCGGTTAGGGCGGCAGAGCCGAGAGTGGTGGAACGCGCAGCAGTGGAGTTGGTAGAGCCGAGAAGAACTACGGAAAGGCAGCTGAAGTATGTGATGGGCTTTAATCCTCCGAGGTTTAATGGGGTTGGAACGCCAACTCAAGCTAAGGACTGACTCTCTTCCATAAAGAGGGTCTTGACGGCCACAATGACTGAGGAGTGGCAGAAGACCACCATAGCGACTTTTCTTTGGAAGGTGAAGCGAGGCTTTGGTGGGACGAGTTGGAGTTTCATCTTCTAGTGGAAAGGCAACTTGCGGATGTGCCGATGGAGGAATTTTCAAGATTGTTCCTAGCCAGATTTGTACCTTCTGCTCAGAAGTTGGAGATGGAGAATCAATTTCTTGGGTTGACTCAGGGATCCAGAAGCGTGGACGAATATCTGCATGAGTTCACACGTTTGGGTCGTTATGCTGGTGCTATGTTTTCAGAAGAAGAGAGGAAGACCAACCGATTCTATGAGGGTCTTCGCGGCGATTTACAGTTACTCCTTGCTGGGCCTAAGGCGCAGGGATTCCTAACCTTGGTCAATTCAACCCGATCGTTGGAAAAGGTTGCGAAGAAAGTTCAAGAGAGAGAGGGATCCAGGAGAAAGGAAGACCGAGTTCAAGGTGCCAAGTAACAAGACAAGTTTCCGCAGATGGAACAAGAAGCGGAGGACTTCGAACTCAGCCCCTTCGGCTGATGCATCGGGGGCAACTACAAGTCGAGTCCCCGGAGCTTGCTACAACTGCGGGAAGACGGAGCATTTTGCTCGGGAGTGTTGGAGCGAACGTTCAAAGTCCGAGAGGAGACCTGAAGCGACTTATGAGGAGAAAGGGAAGGCGGTGGAGTCAACCGCATCCCATCATGCTCCAGCCCAGCCTAGAGTCTACAACCTTGGTCTGCAGGAGGCCATAAAGCAAGCGGACGTGGTGACAGGTATGAGTTAAATTACCGTGGTTTAACTTTTATAGTTGTTACCTTCGTATTTGTTAGCTTACGTTTGTTAGTGTTAGGCTTTGTGTTGATCTTTGGGTTTCCGGCGAGAGCCCTTTTTGATACGGGAGCATCACATTCCTTCTTGTCTGAAAGGTTTATATCGCTCATCGAAGTTCCGTTCTCGATGGCAGAAAACAAGTTGGATGTGTTGTTGCCTAATTGGTGCTCAATGCGTGCGGATAGGATTTGTGTTGTGAAGATTCGGATTGGAGACCGGGAGTTCGACTTGCTGGCGTTGATTCTACCATTAGTGGAGTTCGACGTAATCTTCGGTATGGATTGCTCTCGGAGCAGAGTGCATGCATTGATTGCAACCGTAAAGAAGTCAAGTTGGGTCTAGACACTGATCGGGAGACTACTTTTGCGGGCATGAAGGGGTCAGGGAAAGTTCTGGTGTCAGCCCTTCAGATGTTCAAGGCAGTTCGGTCTGGGGCAGAACTATATGTCACTCTAGTGCAGACTTCGACGCCTAAGCCTAGTTTGGACAGCATCCCAGTTGTGTCCGAGTATCCTGATGTGTTTCCAGATGATCTCCCAGGAGCCCCTCCTCAGCGGGAGATAGACTTTACTATAGAGCTGGTACCGGGTGCCAAACCGGTGTCACGCTCCCCCTATCGGATAGCCCCAAGAGAAATGGCAGAGTTGAAGGTGCAACTGCAGGAGTTGCTAGAGCAAGGATATATGCGTCCAAGTTCATCGCCTTGGAGCGCACCAGTTCTCTTTGTTAAGAAGAAAGATGAGAGCTTGCGGCTTTGTATCGATTATCGGGAATTGAACAAACTTACGGAGAAGAACAAATATCCAATCCCGAGGATTGACGATCTATTTGATCAGTTGGTTGGATCAACTGTATATTCGAAGTTAGATTTGAAGTCCGGTTACTATCAGTTGAGGATAAGGGAGAGCGACATCCCAAAGACAGCATTCAGTACGCGGTTTGGGCATTACGAGTTCACGGTTATGCCGTTTGGGTTGACGAATGCGCCATCCGTGTTTATGGATCTGATGAATAGGACGTTCAGAAAATACTTGGATCAGTTTGTGATAGTATTCATCGATGATATTCTGGTGTATTCGCGGTGCGAGGAGGATCATTACAAGCATTTACACATGGTGTTGGAGACATTGAGGAAAAGTCAGTTGTATGCAAAGTTCTCCAAGTGTGAATTCTGGTTATCCTCGATAGCGTTCCTTGGTCATGTTGTCAGTGGAGAAGGAATAGTTGTAGATCCGACGAAGATAGTGGCGATACGAGAGTGGCCTACGTTGTCTACGGTGGCAGAGGTCCGGAGTTTTCTGGGGCTTGTTGGCTACTATAGGCGCTTCGTAGAGAACTTCTCGCGGATAGCACTACCACTCACGACGTTGACAAGAAAGGATCAGAAGTTTGTGTGGTCTCCGGAGTGCGAACATGCTTTTGAAGAATTGAAGAGGCGGTTGACCACGGCGCCCATTTTATGTTCGCCAAGTGGAACCGAAGGGTTCGAGATCTATAGTGATGCTTCGGGCAGTGGTTTGGGTTGTGTTCTGCTACAGCATGGGAGAGTGATAGCTTATGGTTCACGACAACTGAAGGTTCACGAGAGGAATTATCCGGTCCACGACTTAGAGTTAGCGGCCGTGATATTTGCTCTTAAGCTTTGGAGGCACTATCTGTACGGTGTGAATGTCGATATTTACTCCGATCATAAGAGTTTGAAGTACCTATTGGACCAAAAGGATCTGAACATGAGGCAGCGGAGGTGGATGGAGTTCTTAGGGGACTACACCTTCAAGATACACTATGTGCCTGGGAAGGGAAATGCAGTGGCGGATGCGTTGAGTCGTAAGATTCCCGCACAAGCCAATTGGTTATCAGTACATGATGAGAGATTGATCCAAGAGTTGGAGGCATTGGAGATATCTTGCGTCGATAAGCAGTCTAGTGCCGAGGCGAAACTGTTTTGGACAGAGGTGCAGTGTGACCTAGCGGATAGAGTTCAGCGGGCTTTGGTTCAAGATAGCAGCATGAAGCAGATCTTGGATGAAGCTTTGGATGGGTCAAATTCCCAGTTTGTGGTTGAAGATGGGTTGCTAAGGAAGGACGGTTGACTATGCGTTCCTAGTGCGGATAGTATTCGGGAGGAGTTGATGTATGAGGCTCATCATACCAAGTACTCAATCCACCCGGGAAGCACGAAGATGTATAGAGACATGAAAAAATTATTCTGGTGGCCGGGTTTGAAGAAGGATGTGGCACTTTATGTGGCCAAGTGTCGTACTTGTGCATTAGTGAAGGCGGAATGCCAGAAGCCCGGAGGTTTGTTGAAATCCCTTCCTATCCCAGAATGGAAGTTTGACGACATATCTATGGATTTTGTGCACGGTTTGCCGAAGTCGCAGAAGGGAAACGACGCCATTTGGGTGGTCGTAGATAGGTTGACAAAGGTGTCGCACTTTATCCCAGTGAGAAAGGAGGATCCGGTGGAAAAGTTAGCCAAACTCTACGTGGATAGTATTGTACGATTGCATGGTGTGCCTCGCAGTATTGTGAGTGATCGTGATGGACGCTTCACGTCAAATGACTGGAGGTTGGTGCATGGTCTGTTGGGTACTAAGCTAAAATTCAGCACAGTCTTTCACCCGCAGACAGATGGCCAAACCGAGAGAGTCAACAGGACTATGGAGGACATGCTTCGCATGTGCGTCCTAGATTTCGGGAAGCTTTGGGAGGATCACCTGTACATGGTGGAGTTTGCTTACAACAACAGCTTTCAGGCAAGTATTGGAATGGCGCCTTTCGAAGCCTTGTACGGGAGGAAGTGTCGTACGCCGTTGTCTTGGTTGGAGGCGGGCGAATCAAAGTTGTATAAACGGCAAGCGGTGGAAGAGCCACTTCAATGATACGGACAATTCAGGAAAGGCTGAAGATTGCTCAGGATAGACAATCAAAGTATTACAATGCCAAACATAGAAATGTGGAGTTCAACGTTGGCGACATGGTATATTTAAAGATCAAGCCGTTCAAGGGTGTATCGAGGGTTCGACGCTTGAAGAAGCTGAGTCCGAGATACCTTGGACCATTTGAAATTCTGGAGCGTGTTGGCGAGGCGGCGTATAGGTTGAAGCTGTCGACGGAGTTGAGTGGGCTGCATGATGTATTCCACGTATCGGTGTTGTGTAAGGCAGTGCAAGAGCCTTTGCAGATCGTTGCGGACAATCAGGTACCGGTTGATTATGAGTTAACAACAAGGGTCAAGCCAGTGCGAATTGAAGATGTTGCAGTCAAACGACTCCGCAACAAGGAGGTCGGAATGGTTAAAGTCCGTTGGGATAATTGCGGACGTGAGGAGCTTTCTTGGGAGCGAGAGCAAACTATGTTGGAGGAATACCCCGAGTTATTCCACTCAGGTATCATTTAGCTTTTGTGTACCTTTGCTTAATTTCGGGACGAAATTCCTTAAGTGGGGAGATTTGTAACGCCCCGAAAGTTGTGTGCGAGTCGGTCGCGAAAAAAAGGTTTTTGGTTCCTGTAGGGGTACACGGCCTAGGACACGGGCGTGTCCAAGGCCGTGTCTGGCTGGTGATTTTTGGCCGTTTTCAACCAGAGAAGGACACGACCAGAAACACGGTCGGATGACACGGGCGTGTCATCCGACACGGGCGTGTGCCAACCCGTGTCCCTACTCGTGTCCTGATGGGTCGTGTCCGTTGCCGTGGCGGTTATGCGTGACACGCCCACGAACACGGGCGTGTTGAGGAACCCGACACGGGCGTGTCAGGTCAGACACGGGCGTGTCTTGGCCCGTGTGCGTTTCTCAGTTCGTCGATCGTGCCTGGATCGAGGCACACGGCCTGGGACACGGCCGTGTGTCAAGCCGTGTTCGGTCCAGGTCTGGAGAATTTTGGGCAGATCCGAGCCGTTCGTTTTCTTTAATTTAGATCCGACGGCTCAGATGAGTCCCTGCTTTATTTTAGGCCGGGAATAGGAGGTTAATTCCCCATTTTCTCTCCAAAGTTCTTCCCTTCCAAAGTGAGAGAGAAGAGGAAGAAGAAGGAGGTTTCCGGCCGCCGGCGGAGCATCGGAGCACCGTTTCGAAATCGGAGAGCGTATCCGTGGAGGGAAGGTCATTGCGAAGAGTTCTAACCGCGTAGTTTTTCCATGGCGCCAAAACGAACTACAAGGTAACGATTCTCAACTTGAGCGTTTGAAGCTCTTTCTTTTGCATAGGGAACCCCGCTCCCGCGAGTGTGCGGCGAGTGCGTGGTGTTCCTTGGGGTTGATATGAATAGTCCCCCTAGTGTTGCATATAGAGCCCGGAATCGTAAGTACGGGCATAGGCATTGTGTGTGAAGCCTACCCGGACGTGTTTTGTCTGGATCGGTGATGTTGCATTTGATGTGGTTTTGCCGGAGAAGACTCCGTGCTTTGGATTTTTCGGGTTTCTACGCGGTAGATTGCAGCAGGATCCTTGGAGGTTAGCTTCAAGGCGCACCCGGAAAACTGAGCGGAAACGTCTTCTGCTAACTTGGCGGTCTGGGAACCGGCCTTGATCATAACTGGGTTATGAGATTGTTTTGGAAAATTTGGGATCCGAGAGAAGCTTGGCCCGCGCAAAGGACTTAAATTGGACATGCGGCGTGAGCAACGAGCAAGTGGAATTGGACCTAGGCTATGTGGTTCGGTGCGAGAGACCCGAAGACGGGGACTGGCCGTTGGCATAGTCAGAGCCTTAGACGGTGGTCAGAAAGACTAAATGCTCACATGTTGTTGCCATCCTGGGGGTGGTGGTGAATGCACTGATGGGTCAGGGTTCACCATGAATGTGTCTTGAGTGCACGGGGTGTTTGGCCGTGCGAGCCTACACCTGTGGCGAATTATAATTGCGCTATATATATTGTTGGGCTAATGTTATGCAGGGAAAGAGCACCGCCGTCCCGAGTAAGGGGCGGGATCGTTATAATTTGGTCGGCTTTTAGCTGACCGTTGTTTTATTTGCCACCGTGCGGTGGTATGTGCTTGCAGGTGCTGCGGAGCCGAGCGCCAAATAGCGGGCTGGAGCCCATGTTGCTGTGCTGGCCCTAGAAGGCCGTAGAATAGCTGTTTTTATATTTATCATGTGTGGCCGGCCTGCGAGCCGATGTATGTAAAATACTCTTTATTAAGTGAACATTTGTAAGGTCATAAGGCCATGTACCCGTTTCTGTGTATTTGGGGTTTCATTCCTGTTGTTGTAGCTGTGGACATTCATATTGATGGATTTAATTTTGGGTTCTTTCAACTTTAAAATCTTCCGCTAGAATGCTCTGTGATTAGGACGAGTAGTCTTAATTGGTTGGTTTGATTATTCATTTAGTATCCCTTCCGACTGTCTGTGGTATATGGCGTCGGGTTCCAGCTGGACCTTCTGTTATATGTCATGCGACAGATGGGGGTGTTACAACCACTACTATATTTCGATCTGGGTTCGATCTAACATTCGTACTAATGTAGTTTATCATAGCTCGGAGTCCCTCGAGTAGACCTATCAGCTCGCCTTTCGTTATGAACAGTCATTGAGATCCGCAAGAGTTGGTTGATGGATTCTCACCTTGACATATGTAGTAGGAGTCCCTCCCATACTGAGGTCACCACGACGCCTACCAATGTCCTATCAACCACGACAGAAGTGATACCTGATGTGGATTACTCTCACCTCAGTGAGGTGCTTAGCCCAGTGAGTGACCTATCTCTTGTTTTTGACCCGCCTCTTGTGATCCCGACTGAGAGAGAGCCTGAGCAACCTACTGAGTTTGTAGTGTTGAGTCCTTCACCCACACCTCCTCCTCTGTCATACATCGGGTTAGTTAGCATCCCAACCACAAATCATTTCCTGACACCGCACCCACGGATCCATTCTTGAGTGTAGGTTTGTGTCGCTCTCCCATTGTCATTACCCGAAGTCACATCACGACTGAGAGCCCAGAGCCTGATGTTGATCTCGTAGTGACTATGTCACTCATTCACGATGACACGACCCCTTACGATGGTACTCAGATAAAGGATCATGATTCCAGTGACGAGTTTTACGATTACCCCCTTGTTGAGTCTCCTGATGAGCCGCCACATCATGATGAGGCAATTCGGGTGAGACACTCGTTTATGAGCTTTGAGTTATTGGCGTCTCTTTCGTTATCATCTATAGTCTTACCCCGGAGAATTGATCCACCTATGAGTTTTGAGTTACTTGTGTCACTTCTCTTGTCACCTCTTGCTTGTTCAAGAGAATTGACCTTGAGTGTTGCAGTACGTATGTAGGGCCTCCCGTGAGTACACTTGAGCATACTCCTAATGTTTTGGGGTCCTATCTGCTGACACATTGCACTCTCAGTGAGTTTTGGGACGCACCACATGCTGACCCACCAGACGAGTTCTTTACTTTCAGGGACACACCACACTCGAGAGTCGTGTCTTATAGTTGGTATACACGATTCTCATTCAGATGGTCGTCGCATTCGTGATGACTTTTCTTACACGCATCCTAGTTAGCCCCCTGATGTGTTACGTTCCCCGAGAGATGTTTGGCCCTTTACGAGCTCGTCTTTGAGTTTAGGTGTCTCGCACGGTCTCATGAACACTCGGCACACACGGGTTGAGTTTTTCTACACTCCACCGAGGGAGCCACCTGATCGGCCTCCACATTTTAGAGACGCCCCGGTCATTATTAGATTTTCCCGTAGCAGGCATGTAGTATCTGTCATGTTTTTTTTGCATCATTTGTATGAGTCTGTTGATTCGCTTCGTCATCATTTGCATGAGTATGTTGTGTTGTGTGTTCATCGTTTGAATGTGTGTCATGAGTTGGTCCGACGAATAATTCATAGGGTAATAAATCTTGTAAATCACATGCGGATATTCATTGACAAGTTCAGGTACTTCATGAAGGCAAGCAAGTGATGGTGAGAATCTGCGTTGTGAGGCTCCGTGCGAGGGTTGCTAAAAGTTTGAGCGTTCGGTGAATGGGTCCCTACTCAATCCTGAGATGTATCAGGACAAATTCTTATGAGCTGGACATCCCCGCGAGCATGGGTACCCATACCATGTTCAATGTCGAGGACCTGACGCCCTACTTTACATCTCACGAGTATTTGGGTTCGCATCTTTGCGGCCCTCCCGAGCCTTTACCACTATTTTTACCACCCACCACTCACTCTACACCCGAGCTCTGGTCACCACATTCATTGCCCCATGCTCAGCCCACTTCTGACCCCCACTTACCCGGGATCCTGTCCCCAACAGCTTCACCATTGGCACCTCGAATCCCACCGGATCGTTCTACTAGTGTGTTGAGAGTTGAGCTTATCACTGAGATCATTACGCATGAGTCTGCCCCCTCTACAGACAGTCTTGTGGGTCGTTACCTGGTTCGCTAGCGCGGACGACTCTTTACTGACGATACCTGAATGCTTTCAGCGGAGCTTGATCGACTCGCCCCAGGGCTTAGACTTCAGTACGACCGTTTTCATTCATCGGAGATGGAAGCTTTCTGTCCAGAGGAGTTGATTAGCGTGACACTTTTCCAGCGATGACACTTGAACGACCTCTGGTGGACCTCTTCGAGCTTTACCTGGCATACAGGGAGAGAATTCTGATCCCTATTCATCGGGAGATGAATTTTTTCAAGCCGGGGAGAGTGATGCGGAGCAAAGACGTTGACGTGCAGTGGAGGACGAGTTTTGAGCCTATTCGGGGATGATTTGGCGACTTACTTATATGGCGTGCTCGAATCGACGATCCGACTCCGTGGATACGTCCGGATTCGCGTTGCGAATCAATTTCATATATAGCTTTGTAATTTTCGCGTTTTATTTCATGTAGTTTGGCCTCGAGACCGACGACCAATCATAGTTGTTGATTCCGGGTGCCCTAATTTCAGTTTATTATAAATACGTTGTTAGGGCAGCCGTCATCCTGATTGCTGAAATTTGGAGAGTACTCTTTCCTCATTTCCGGTGATCTCTCCGCAATGCCAACTTCATGGAATCCCTAGGTGACGACTCCTTGTGTAGGCCTTGTATCTTTTGATTTTTTTTCCTCCTCCCACACACTCCACCTTTCCATTTTTGTTGTCCAGCCCCTGCAAACAGCAGCCACCCATTTGTTTCCTCTTTGTCCAGCCACTACCACTGTCTAGAAACCCCCTCCATTCGCACCTCCTTCAAACCGCCAGCCACCACCCCCTCAGCCCCTGGCCGCTGCCCCTCCACAGCATGCCGCAGACCATTTTCCTGGCCAGATCCGGCCAGCAGCCCCTCCCCTCCATGTTCTAGCCTTGTCGCCCCCTTCCCCATACCCCACGACCCTCCCCTTTCACTGCCACCACCCCAAACAGCCTGCTTGGCTATTTTCAGCCCCAGAACAGTCCAGATCTGATCGTTTCCAGCCAGATCCATCCGCCCCGCCTCTTCCCCTTTGCTGTCATCAACCCCATCCCGTGGATCCTCCTCGATACAGCCACCCAACACTAAATCTGTCCAGATCTGGATATTTTAGCCCGGTTCCAACCATCCCCCGCCCCGATCCAACCCTCCGAATCCCCAACCAGCCTTCTCCTTACTCGATCCGGTCCACCAACCACCGGATTCCCTCTTTGAGCCCTCCAACGTTCATATCTTTTTATTTACAACAGCCCTAACATTCGTAATGTGTTTTGTATTGGTTTGTTCGGTTGTAAACACTGTTATGGTTTGGATATTGTGTTTGCTTGGTAATCTAGTTTATTATGTTATTGCTCTTGCGAAATCTCTAACTGCAGGAAGGATCGGTTCGCCGCACGCTCGTGATTTGGCCCTCCACGCGGAGCAAAGCCCAAGCCTTCTTTGCCCTAATAAATTATCCTGTCTTGTTTGAATTAATTGTGTGTGATTTTATTAGTTATTGCTGAATTTTGATTCAATCCGTTGGCCTTTGCATAACATGTAGGGTTAGGTCACCGTTAATCCGCCGCCTATAGATTGCTCCTGCGTCATGGGCTCTTCTTCCTTCAACTTATTGGTCATTCATGTTTTATGCTTTAATTGTTACTTGGAGATGCAACCTTTTAAATCTCAGCATGACAACTTGGAATTCATTAAAATAGATTATGCTAACTATTCACAATTATTGTACTACGAGTAATATTATTTGTTGCGCTTGGAAGCTTGAGTCATCATCATCAAAAATGTTATCGTGACTATTTGGAGTTAGTTTTATGAATACACGTCCGAGGGGTTAATCCTAGACTATGCAAAATCATCTTTAACAATTTTTATCAATGTTACATAGGTCTACTCTTTTTCCTACCTAATCTTTTGACACTAACTTTATCTACTGGTCTATTTAATGCATTTTCTAACTTTTGTTGTGTTATGCCAAATAAACTATCCTTTTTTAATCGTATCTTTGACTCTCACCATTTATCTAATATATTTATTCATTAAATTATCTTTTATAAATTTTTTCTCACAGATTCAATTTAGCATTCTTAATTCTACCGTGCTCAGCTTAGATAATGATGATTATTTATTGCCCAGCATTTAAATCCATATAACATTGTCGGCCTAATGATAGTTCTATAATTTTTTTTTAATTTTCCAAGATGTTCTCCTATCACATAATACTTCTTTGACATTTCTTCATTTTAACTACTCAAGCTTAACTCTAGAGGTTATATCCTCATATATGCCCCTATTCTTCTAAATAATCAATCTAAAATTCTCAATAATATCACATTTGGATTTCTTTTTTATCTTCTAATATGATATTAATATCATTAGTGATGGGGCCATCTTTATACGTGAGATACCTAACTGAGCATTATTAATAAGCAGCATGAAATTACTATATGGGAGTGATGAATTCTATAATTTAATAGGTAAATAAAATATCTTAGTTAGGGAGATGACTTCTTTATATGCTGATCGCACTGAGGTGGTGGATGTCTGTGATGGGAAGATCAAATGATAGCAAGCAAGTTATTCAACACACCGGACTCTCCTGTGGTACATCAAACTTTAGAAATTTCTACAGAACTCTACAATGACCTGCAGTACACTGCGAACTTCTGTGAGGTTACTGGAAAATCTGTAACAGAAAACTCCTAAACTTTGTCCCTGAAATTATCCTCCCTCTAAATCTATGAATTATGATGCTCTCATTGCATTTCCAAGGTCCCTTTCCTTGATACAACTGCACGCTTCCCCATCAGCTCAAAATTGTGCACTTGACTTGGAGTATGGTGCTGCCTTTGTGAATGGTTTAAGACATCCCGCAACTTAATCATCTGTTTTATTAATCATTCACATATCTACGGAGTCCTCTTCTTCGTGTCACATGGGCCTCATTATAAGAACCCTCAATTGAAGTGCTCTCTTCAACATGCATTGCTGAAAGTATTTTCTGGGTTCTCTAGACTTGTATGCAGTGGACGGTGGTTATGTATGAAGTGGACATCATCTGTTCGTATTATGTATGAAGTACTTGGTTCTAAACAAGGTACTCCTTACTATTCACCAACTTGATAGCTCTCCACCCATGATAGCAAACCACTTGTGAGGTGGTTTGCTATCATCAACGAGGATGCTATAGACTTCAGGACTCTCTCTATTTTGTAGAACTTGTCATTTGTGATTTAATCGACAGGCTTTTATGGAGGTCTTTACCAATGAACTCAGCTAGATTTCTTGGGAGGATTTTGGAAATGAGACTTTTAGCAGTCCGGGTTGTCATGACTTTGCATCTATGGGGTTAACCTCTGGAGATTTCTAGAGAAATCTAGGATCTTGGAGGATATTCTTGTGCATAGAGATTTGTCTAGAACATTCTTGAAAGATGTAGATACAAAGATGATGGTAGAGTAGTATAGATCCTTCCATCCTTTGGAGGGAAACCCCTTTGGGGGCCTATATAAGGGGGAAATCCCCTCATTCGTAACTCACCAAGCAATTCAAGCAATAAAGCTCTCTTACACACTCTTGCTCTCTTGTTCATTCTTTCTAAGTACTCTCTTATCTTTCCACGATCAAGTGTTGGAGGAGACTGACTTAGCTAGCTGCGAAGAGGTGCAAGAAGGAGCTAAGGCTACACACGACATTGTCAAGGGGACAAGTCCGTGGCAGTTGGTATCAGAGCTAGGTTCACTCAAGTCGTGGTTCGTGCTAAGGAGTTAGATGGATTTGGAAGGGAACAACACCTCAAGTGTCATCGATGAGCGCGGCAGGGCGACCGAGGAGAGAAGATATAGGAAGAAGAGGGACCCAAACAAAGGTCGTGAAGGTCCTAGTATGGAGCAAAACATGGTGGATGCGATAGAGTACGAGATAATGCGGGATGCCTACCTTACTCTACAACGGAAAGTGGAGAATATCTGTAAGTATTTTGATACTTTCCATATGGTACAAGAGAAGATGCAAATGGATATTGATCTTCTTAAAGAGCAAACATTGGGCAAGTCGGAATCCTCGTACAATGCTTTTGACACTATCATTAGTGACTTTGAAGAGCGCTTGACAAATGTGGAAACAGAAGTGGAAGACTTGCGCAAGCGAAGTCCTACCAATGGAGGGAACATTGGAGGCATGGTGAACAACTCAAGGCTGGACGTGCCAAAACCTAAGAAGTTTGCGGGAAAGCGGGATGCTTTGGAGAATTAGAGGTAGAGAACTTCCTTTGGCATATGGAGAAATACTTGGAGGGATACAATATCACGGATGAAGCATTGAAGGTATGTCATGCTAGTTACTATTTAGAAGATATTGCTTCATTATGGTGACGAAAAATACAAGCAGATATTGCCAAAGGACTTTATCAGATCGACTCTTTGGAGGACTTCAAGCAAGAGTTGAGAAGGAACTTCATCCCTGAGAATGTGAAGGATGAGAACTTACAGAAGCTCAGGGAGCTGAGGCAGAAGTGCGCCATTGGAGACTATGTCAAGAAGTTCACAGCACTATCGCTACAAGTCTTTGATGTTCCTGAGCACTTTCTCCTTTTCAACTTCATTGATGGACTGCAAAATTGGGTCAAGCAAGAAGTCAAGCGGAAGGACCCAAGGACCACCAGAGACGTCATTGCTATCGTCGAGTATCTTATTGAGTTCCAACGCCAACCCAATCCAATCAAGGAGAAGAAGGACAAGTTCAACAATGGTAAAAGTGGGGGAGATCGGCGAGACAACAAGACCACCCACTTCAAAGGAGGATCAAAGACTTTGCCCGATTCGCGGAAGGAGTTTGAAGAAAAGAAAAAGAACTTTGTACCAAAAGGCGGATGCTATGTGTGCAAGGGGCCACATCCGATGAGAAGCTGCCCAAAGTTGGGATCATTATCTGCTATGGTGGAGAGTCAAAACGTCACCCCATTGGAAGAAGGTACTTCACAAATGAGTTCATTGCAATTACTAAACTCTTTGAGCGTGCAGCCAACAAAAGCTACATCAAGCAAGGGACTGATGTATGTGGAAGCTTTGGTCAATGGGAAGACCACCAAGGCCTTAATCGATACGGGAGCTTCACACAACTTCATGACAGAAGGAGAGTCCAAGAGGTTGGGCTTGCAAGTCATGAAGGGTGGAGGTTGGATCATGACGGTGAACGGACAAGCAAGGTCGCTTGATGGAGTTATACGCAATGTGGAGTTACGCATGAGCACCTGGAAGGGCCGGGTGGACTTCTCTATAGCACACATGGATGACTTCAATGTTGTGCTAGGAATGGATTTTTTAGAGAAGATGCAAGTCATTGTCATGTCAGCACATCGCTCAGTTTGCATCTTGGAGGAAGGAACTGCATGCATGGTCCCGACGATGCAAGGACCATCAAAATTGGACAAGGAAGGGTTGAAACAACTCTCGGTCATGTAAATTGCAAAGGGATTCAAGAATGGTGAACCAACTTACTTGGCTACCATAAAGGGGGAGACAGGAGACATAAGGGAGAAGGTGTCTCACCTCATTGCAGACATTTTGGTGAAGAATGTGGACATTATGCCTGCCGTGTTACCTTTCAAGCTACCACCTCAGAGGGAGGTGGATTACAAGATTGAGCTAGAGCCGGGGACAAAGCCACCAGCCAAAGCACCATATAGAATGACTCCCCCTGAATTGGAGGAGTTGAGGAAGCAACTTCAAGTGCTACTAGAGTCGGGAATGATCAGGCCATCAAAGGCGTCATTTGGTGCCCCAGTGATATTCCAAAAGAAGAAGGATGGAATCTTGTGGCTTTGCACAGACTATCGGGTACTAAACAAGGCTACGATGAAGAACAAATATCTTATTCCTCTCATTGCAGATCTCTTTGACATGCTTGCGAAGGCAATGATCTACTCCAAGTTGGACTTGCAAAAGGGATATCATCAAGTGCAGATTGCAGAAGGGGATGAACCTAAGACCACTGGCGTCACAAGGTATGGAGCATTCGAGTGATTGGTGATGCCTTTCTGTTTAACCAACGCACCAATGACTTTCTGCACTTTGATGAACCAAATATTCCACCCATACTTGGACAAATTCGTGGTGGTGTACTTGGATGACATCGTGGTCTACAATGACACCGTGTAGGGGCATGCCAAGCACCTCAGCTTGGTATTCCAAACATTGCTAGAGAACGAGTTATATGTGAAGAAGTCCAAATGCTCATTTGGACAAGAGGAGATACAATTCCTTGGACATGTCATTGGACATGACCAACTACAAATGGACATGACCAAGGTGCAAGCCATTCAAGGATGGGAGCCGCCAAAAAAGGTGACTGATCTACGATCATTCTTTGGCTTTGTGAACTACTACCGTAGGTTCATCAAGGACTACTCAAAGAGGACGATGTTATTGACGGACTTGCTGAAAAGGAACAAGGCTTGGCTATGGACGGATGAATGCCAACGAGCTTTTGAAGACGCGAAGACAGTGGTTTGCAGTGAACCGGTGCTTGCCTTGCCAGACTTCAATAAGAGATTTGAGCTGCACGCGGATGCATCAGAATTTGCGATCGGTGGAGTTCTAATACAAGGTCATCCCTTAGCATTTGAAAGTCGCAAACTCAATGAGGCGGAACATAGGTACACCGTTCAGGAGAAGCAGATGACAGCCATAATACATTGTTTGCAAGTATCGAGACACTATCTATTAGGAGCACAATTTACAATCAAGACGGATAACGTTGCAACGACTTATTTCCAGACGCAGAAGAAGTTGACGGCAAAGCAAGCACGGTGGCAAGACTTCTTAGCTGAGTTTGACTTCATCTTGGAGAATAAGGCGGGGAAGACTAATGTTGTGACAGATGCACTAAGACGCAAAGCCGAGCTAGCTGTGATATCCACGGCTAATGGAGGAATGCTAGATCGCGTAAGGCAAGGGTTGAAAGAGGATCCTCTTGTCACGCAACTTATGCATTTGGCCAAGGAAGGCCAAGCCAGGAGATTTTGGGTAGAGGATGAGCTATTTTACACCAAAGGAAGACGACTATACATCCTTAAGTGGGATAACCTACGGTGGGATATCATCAAAGAATGTCATGATACAAAATGGGCTGGACATCCTGGACAGAAACGCACGTTGGCGTTGATGGAGGACTCATACTTTTGGCCACGTATGAGAGATGAAGTGGAGCTATACGTCAAGACTTGTCTTGTATGCCAAAAGACAAAGTGGACAACAAGCAACCTGCTGGACTATTGGAGTCATTGCCTATTGCAGAGCATCCTTGGGAGTCGGTGACACTTGTCTTCATCAATGCTTTGCCTAAATCTGATGGGTGTGGATCGATCTTAGTAGTGGTGGATCGATTCTCCAAGTATGGAACATTCATCCATAGCACAAGGGACACTACAGCGGAGGAGACAACACGTCTTTTCTTCAAGAACGTAGTGAAGTATTGGGGGTTGCCGAAGACTATTATTAGTGATTGAGACCCCAGATTTACGGGAAAATTGTGGATGAAGTTGTTCAAGTTGTTGGGATCTGAACTTGACTTCTCCACAAGCGTCCACCCTCAAACTGATGGGCAAACTGAGAGGGTGAATGCGTTGCTTGAGTGCTACTTATGACACTTTGTGAGTGCCAGTCAGAAGAACTGGGCCAAGTTGATCGATGTGGCGCAATTCTCATACAATCTACAAAGGAGTGAGGCAACTGGAAGGAGTCCATTTGAGCTTGCAACGGGAAGACAACCACTTACTCCACACACTCTGCGACCACAGCTAATGAAGGAAGAAGCCCAGGAGCATGAAAAATGGCTAAGTCATGGGAGGAACAAGCAGACTTAGCTAGAGCATGTTTAGAGAAAGTACGCAAGTGGATGAAGAAGTGAGTCGATTCAAAGCGACGATTGGTGGAATACACGGTTGGGGACAAGATCATGGTAAAACTTCTACCCCAACAATTCAAAGCCTTGCGTAGCTTACATAAAGAATTGGTTAGAAAATATGAAGACCCGTTTCTGGTGATTGCTAAGGTGGGTAAGGTTTCATACCGTCTCGACTTACCAAACTCTTTGAAGATACATCCAGTGTTTCATGTCAGCATGCTAAAACCTTATCATGAAGATCTTCAAAGGGGAATATCTCAGAGAGCACCACCAGTGATGACCATGTCTTTTGACAAAGAGGTGGAAGAAATGCTCACAAAGAAAACTGTGCTGAGAAGAAGTGTGCAACCCAGCACGCAATATTTGATCAAGTGGAACGGAAGACCAGAGTCTGAAGCTACATGGGAAACTTTAGTAGATCTCTGGCAGTTCAAAGACATCATCCAACAGTATGAGGCGACGAGGGCGTCGCCAGGTTAGGTGGGGGAGGATGTCACGACTTTGCATCTATGGGGTTAACCTCTGGAGATTTTTAGATAAATCTAGGACCTTGGAGGATATTCTTGTACATAGAGATTAGTCTAGAACATTCTTGAAAGATGTAAATACAAAGATGATGGTAGAGTAGTCTAAATCCTTCCATCTTTTGGAGGGAAACCCCTTTGGGGGGCCTATATAAGGGGGAGACCCTCTCATTTGTAACTCACCAAGCAATTCAAGCAATAAAGCTCTCTTACATACTCTTGCTCTCTTGTTCACTCTTTCTAAGTGCTCTCTTACTTATCTTTCCACGATCAAGTGTTGGAGGAGGCTGACTTAGGTAGTTGTAAAGGGGCGCAGGAAGGAGCTAAGGCCGCACACGACATTGTCAAGAGGACAAGTCCTGTGACAGGGTGCTCCAGAGGTGCAACCTTCAACGAATGCAAGACATTTGATAAGGTGGTCATAGGTGAATTGCTAATGAGAAATTAATCGACATGTATACTTGGAAAAGATATTACTGGCCTGTAAGTAATATCGTGCTATTGGGCAAGATGCGAAGGAAGGAACTGGGTTGATGAGAATGATGTTCCCATTTGAACCATAGTGCTGACCTATGATGGTTTGACGATTGGAGCCTTTTTGCGGCATCCGAAGCTGGGACGTCGAGGAGCAAAGCGAAGGAAGATGGCCAGAAGCCTGTGGAAAATGGGCCTGATGTTGTGTAACATCCATAAACTTAATACAAAAATAAAATTGGCTTGCGGGTTCTATCCAGGGGCGGAATTGATCAAATAATCGACATGTCGATGTGTGTAATATGAAGATTAGTGTTGGTGTGCGCATTAATAAATTGATTAACGTTGTTAAATTTATTTTGACGCGATCTAGAAGTTTGCGAGAGCGTTTATGCTCAAAAATAAAAGTCTTGGAAGGAATGTCATAATAGGAATTTATTTAAACACTATTATTCTTCCTCCTCCCTCTCTCAGGAGTGGAATTTATTTGTCCTAATAGGAATTAATCGGATCGCCACTTATAAGCTAGAGCGAACCACCGCTTTTTCCTTAAATCAACCGTCGCTCAGTTAGAAGGGGAAACCGGCGTTATTATTTTATCCCCCTCACGCAATCGGAAAATCAAAAATTTCTCGTTGTTTTCTTCTCTCCTAGCTCGAGCGACGGAGGTCTAGGGCAGCCCGCATCCCTCTCCTGTTACCGGACGACACGACATCCTCTTCGGCGACACCCGAGTCCGGCGGCATCGCCTCTTCTGAAATCTGTAGACGCTGCTCGTTTCTGCCGTTGTTCCTCTTTCGGTGAGTGCTCAGCAAGTGACAGTGTTTCCTCCCTGGCGGCGTGCACCTCCAGTTTCGACCCCCTTCCCCGATTCAGTATTTTGTCGAGCCTTTCAGAGGAGTGTTGGAGCCGGTCCCTCTCTCTTTCGTTTCCTGTCTGTGCAGTGTGAGGCAGCGGGGTTTTCCCCTCCAGATCCCTCGAAGGTCAGCACTCTTCGAGCCTTACGGTTCAGATTGTGCCTTGCGAGTGAGAAATCGAAACCCTTGATCCTTTCCATTCAGAATTTGTTTGGCTTGTTGCGTTAGGGTTTCGTTGTGTTGGTGCAAGGCTACGAGCGGTTGTCGCAGTGCAATCGCTAGATCGGTAAAAGGAGATTTTAGGAGTTTCAGCATAACTTAGTCACCAATGCCACCACGTCTTGTGTATGAACGCCGCAATACTACTGAGAAATTCAACTCCTTTTGGCTAGACATACAACTTTAAATAATTGTAATTACTAAGCTAATTAAGAACGTTTTTTTTGTAATTTATTATGCATGTCAGTTTAAATAATTAAATTACCCCAATCAATGCAGAAAAGTAATTACCATATAGCTTATTAACGCATGTATAAGCCAGCCATTGAGTATCATGAAATTACAAGTATAACTCTTTTTATACACCCATAGTAAGAGTAAATACAGATCAGAGCTGATGAAATCGTCGTTCCCTTTCTCATACGGCATGCAGTTCGTATGAGCCTTAGACGAGGGAATGTTAGTCACAGTTCCACATTTGGAGATTTCAATTGTGAGTCTTGTTACACTCAGGGAGCACTTCAGTTCAGGCCTACTTGGGGTCACCATATGGGCTTCAAATCAGTTTTAACCTGCAAATTGTAAATCTTAAAATTAGATTACCAAAATGCTTATAAAAAAAATCAGAATATCAAATGAATCGGTACAAGAACTCAGGTAACATGATAAAAAGCATAATATGTAATTTCAGATGAAAGCTTATAAAATTTGCAAGCGGATGTTTTCACATGTAATAATAAGCTAAACACATATTTTCATTTAGCAGTTAAACTTGTATTTTTCTAGTGTTACTGGGAGGAGTAGTCTTTCTTACTCTCCAGTGGGCTTGACCCAGTTGGAACTTGTTTTTACAGGGGTCACTGGTGGGGAGTTGCGCATAGGCTGAGCAGCGTGGTCCTTCGTTCTAGTTCGTCTTTCATTTCAGTTGATTTTATTTCAGTTCAGTTATTGTACTTGAATTTGAGATTTGTATTAGGATGACTTGTTGGTTTAATGTATTAGACAAATGTTAAAGTTTCAGTTAGTGCAAAACGTTTGGCTCTTTTCTTTATTAGTGGCTCTGTGATTCAGCTTAAGAGGTACACACATTTTCTCATTTTCAGTATTTCTTGTGCTGAAAGCTTACTTTAGTACTTTATTTAATCATGTCTACTATGTACTAGTTTTAATGCCGTATCTTAGTTTACTTCTTTTCGCGGGATCCGGCCGGACTGCTGATTTCATGATAAATTAGGTTGGGGTGTTACATGCTGCATTTGGCGACCTACAGTGGGTGTAACCGGTGGTTGCACTGGGGAACCGTGCTCTAGCAGTGAGTTGTCTTCACTCTGGTGTGCATACGGATGGGAGGGGAGTTGGTTGGCTGCATAATGTGAGGAAGCGGGGGGGGGGGGGGGGGTGTTGGTGGGTGGTTGACTGGTTGTAGGAGAGACGGTTACCTGTAAACTTCATTGATACCTAGGTAAAACTCTTATTCATGCATACCATGCTCTAATACAAACCGGGGTATACGTATGAAGTTTCAAATGAACTGAAAAAGCTTGTGGTCTGGCCCAACTCGTACCTGTAAATAAATGTGACATGCATGAAATAACAAAAGTGCGCTAAATAAAAACCGAATCTTGGTGTAACTATGCCCTGACATTCCATCGTCTCTTGCCATTTTAACCCCATGTAAAAGCATCGGTGAGAACCATCCACTCCTTAAGATCGAGCTTGTTCTCAAGCTCAAAGTCAAAGTACGCCTTCTGAAAGTCCTCCGGTTTCTCGCAAGTCTTCTCTTGTAGTGATCCGCTCCCATGAATGAGAGCCTTACAAGTTCCTCAATTAAGGATTGAATGGCCTTTAGTAGTCGAGGCACCATTCACCCATAGAAAAATGATGGTAGCTCTGGAATGCTCCTTGGGCCTCTCCTAATAATGTTTGCATTCGTGAGACATGAAAGACATCATGTAACCACAACCCGCCCAACAGTGTCCGGTGATAGGCCACTAGCCCGATTCCTCTTCAACACCTAGAATGGCCCGTGGTAACATGCTGGGAGCTTGTTGCTCAAGCGTTACTCAGTCATTTACTGCCTTTGGGGTTGCAGCTTACACCTAGTCGTGCATTTGGAACTCCATCAGTGTGCGCTTATCATCATAGTATTTCTTAGTCATCTCATGATCTTGAATTAGATGTTCTATTGTGGGGCCAAGATCTGATCTTTGCTCTAAAGTAGACGGTCCACACCTTCCACTCTGGCCTCCGCTAGTGTGTATGGAATGATGGCAGGTGGGTCACAACCATAAACCACCCTAAATGGTATCATCTGAGTGATAAGAATTATTGTAGCAACACTTGACCTAGGCCAAGTGACGTACCCAAGACTTAGGATTATCACACACAAAGCATCGTAAGTACAACTCGATCAGATTGTGGGTGGTACGCAGAGGAGGGCACTAGCTAACCAGCCAGTAATACTACATCGCACTCTGGTATGATGGAGACTTGGGTATCCTGTATTGGCGCATGATGTGATCGAAGGTGTGTCCCACATTGACTGTTGTGCAGGGGTGGCTCAATAATATGAAATGCACCCCTTTGGAAAAACTGTTCACCATCATAGAAAATATTGAGTTGTTTTGTGAGTGAGACAACCCCTTAAGATGGAATATGGAGAGGCTGCAAGATATGTGCTAGATGTGCCTACAGGCTTTTGTTCTGCTAGTAGAGTGCATGTGTGCACAACCTCAATGACCATGCCTTTTAATTCCTTCCAGAAAAAATCCGCCCGTGTTCTCTTAATTTTCTTTTCCACACCCTCATGAGTGATATTATGGATGGTGTTGAGGATGTGTGGAACGAGTGGCGACATCCACATGAGATATATTCTTTCGTGGATATGTGATGTGATTTAAAGTGGGGGTGTAATTTTTTTTTAAACAAAGAAAAAAAATGCGACCCATTCAAAATAATTTGGTGCGAGGGGACTTCGTGGGTTATTCTCTAACGAAATAGACAACCAACGCGTCGCTCGCGAACGTAGGACTACCGCACAAACGTATTCGCGTCATGAATCCCCATTCCACAAGCACAAGAATTAATTGGTGGCAACACAGATATAAAAAAAATGACGGTAATGAGGAGATTAAGAAAAGTAGGGCAAGCTCTTGATAATTAACTATCAATCTAGATGTATAAGCACAAAATAACACTGCAGAAATGAAGTTTGGTCAGGAAAGGTATACTGGCCGGATTGAAGGAGAGGCGACTGCTTCAGGGCCTTCTGGAAGGTGAGGATCTGGATCGGCCTGTTGGATCGGTTGGACGACGGAGCAGGAGGTGTCGTCGGAGCCTAGGTATGCTCAGGCGAGCTCGTCGGTGGCTGGGAATGGCTTCGAAGGTGGCGTCGTCGATGAAGGGGGCCCTGGACGTTGCGTCGCAGTTGCAAGAAGTCGGCGGGGAAGAAGGAGGTCGGTGCGGGCCCAGGAGGTCTTCGGCAATGGCCGGAGACGGCGTATCAGGGGTTGCCGAAGCTCGGAAGGGGAACTGGAGCGCTCGCCGGCGCTGGACGGGAAGGAGACAGCCGCGTAGGGCTTCGTCGAGCAAGGAGAAAGAAGACTCGCGGCTTTGCGACGCTGGAGGTGAACCGAACGAAATCAAAATTGATTCGTTCCGTTCTATTCCAACCGGCTCTTTTACGAGGAGAGGGGCTTTTATAACCTAATTTTAGGGTTATAAATGGCTAATGGCAAATGTCACATATAAGGGCAGATTATCAAAGGAAGAAGGGGAGGGGAAATTCTACGGTGGGGGCCGGTTGTAGGCTTAGAGAAAGATTTTAATTAAAATAGTTAACTGAATCAAGCTTGCCCTAAACTAATCTATCGCCTAAATTACCGGACCTATATATTTAGAGTCTCGTTGGCCGGTCACACCAACGAGTCAAACCAAAACTTGTGCAAGTAGTGCACGTTACAAAATAACATCCAGAGCGCTAATAATGTGCGCGACAGAACATAATATCCCAAATAAGCGCGAAGACATGCGCGACAAGAGAAAAAATACGGGTACAATAAAAAATAAAAGATGCACCACGGGTTGCATCAATATGAATCAATCCCTATTTGTAATTCCACTGACTAGGAACATCTACTGCCTTTATGCGCACTTGTATCTGCCCTAGAATGGGGTTGGAAATTCCCTCGTCCTGGATGACCTCCAACAGTGCCATGTGCAGCTTGGAAATGACGGGCAAGATCCCTTCCTCGTCACAATGGGAGAGTGCTTTCGTTTCTCCATTGAGCTTCATAACATTTGCACTTCCTTTTACTAATTTCAGTAGTGTCTCCCTGATTTCCTTTGATGAGTTTCAATGCATGACATTCTGATAAATGTCATCAGACATTATTATTATATGTTCATGGGTTTGACATCACATGATCTGATCTTTTTGTCACTATCACTCCATTCTGATTTACGCTTAGACTATTTTTTGTCAACATTCAAGCTTCATGGATATGTAGCAGCCCATTAGAATGAAGTAAAAAATATTTTCTTCAATTGAATTCATGACAGTTTTATTTTAGACTTGCATAGTGCAAACTTATCCAAGATTGCACATCGAGGGCATAGAAGTTGAAGCATAATCTCTATTCTTGAAAGTACTCATCACTTAGGGATAATTGAGATATTCTATCAAACAGGATCATGGTTAACTAAGCTTTAAAGGCAAACTTAGTGCAGATCCAGTACTTCTGTAGGGATTGGTGTCTTGTTTAACTTAGCATCACTTAAACTTATATTACTGCCCTTTTTGGCTATGTTCTGATTTGAAATATCCCGAATCCAGTTAAGAAGGAGAGGTGCTATAAACAGATTGTTGCAGCTGTGGAAAAATATCGAGAAATAAAGGAGAATATTGATCAAGGTTTGAAATTCTACATTGCTCTTCAGGTATCCAGATCCATCTCTATCCATTTTTTCAAGGAATTACATGCCTCGCGTTCATTTTAGTTAAGATTGTGTGTACTAGATACCACTAAAACTGTTTCTGTTCTCTTGATTTGTGTCTACATTGGGCTGAAATTAAATTTAAAGGTTAAGTACTGGGACTCCTCTAGGGCTTTACATAATTACAGGACCTCACCATCTATTTTTTGAATTACAAGAACACTCTTATTCTGGTTTACTTTAGCAATTTTTGCACTATATCCACCCTCTTGGAGGGGTGCACTCACAATATATGTTAAGTCTGAGGGGGTGTCTCATAACTAGGTAAACTAGGAGAAGAGGTTTTTGAAATTTCAAATAGTAAAGGGGAGACCCTTGTAAATATGCAGTCCCAAGAGAGGTTCCAGTATTTAATACTATATTTAATGCAAATAAATTGATGGAAATGTAGTTAAATGAAGTCATCACACATGCTTCTTTCATTCATTAGTCTTAAAACTTTATAAACTCCCATTCAACTGTGACTCTAGTGGTAGATTAAAGCCAAAATTTTGTCCATACCGTTAGGTTTTGCAGTGGAGATCTTTTTAGTGATGGCAGTGTCAATTGATGGATTCATAAGTTAATAGACGTGTTTTTTTTCAATTAAACCCTCTATTACTTACTGGTCATGTCAGCAGAAATTATTTCTTGAAACCTCTAGTGTAGAGGTGTCATTAAGTCAAAGTTTGTTAGGCACTTGAGTAGATTATTGAAATTTGATTTGGAGTGATTTCGAGTCTCAAGCGTGCCAAACCTCTTGAGATCATGGGTTCGAGTCTTGGAAGCAGCCTCTTATATTAACGTTTGCCTACATTTCACCAACACTTCCCCGGACCCTCATTTGCGAGGATGCATTGTGCACCGAGCTACCTCAAGTCTATTGTATGGGTAACAGTTGATCACAGATTCATTGAAGATGATTTGGTTATACAAAAAACAATTGTGGAGGGTTTAGATAATGAAATTTGCACCTCTCTAGCTTTCGAAATTATAATTACCCCCTCAATGGCACAAAAGTATCCCCTTGGAGTAAATCTTCATGTGTGTGTGTCTGGGGGGGGGGGGGGGTGTATGTTATGATGTAAACATTCAGGAGAGTAATTTGATTTCAAAAGTTAGAGGGGTGCAAGCTATAATTACGCACACTTGCTCTAGTTAACCCGAAACGTAAAATTTATTCATCCATATAGGGAAAATATAAAGGGTTACAAAGAGCACATTAGAAAATGTTAAACAATTCTTGTTGCGGAAACATTAAAGATAAACTCATCTCAACACCCTCCTCAAGTTGGGTGAGTGATGTGGATCATTCCCAACTTGCCAACAAGCTCTTTAAAGAAACCACTGCATAATCTCTTCGTGAGGAAGTCTGCCAATTGTTGTTCAAAGGGCACAAATGGAGTAACTACAAGTCTTTGATGAAGTGTATGTCGATTTCAATATGTTTTGTACGGTCATGTTGCACAGGGTTGTGACTTGTGAGTAATATTGATCGTACCCTTAATATAGTCTGATCGGCTCGCTACTTTTAAGTCCAAAATCGGTCAAGATAATTCGTATTCATAGCCCTTCACACTCTTGGGGTGCCTCCTACTACTTTACAGCCCCGTATATTTGGTTATGTTTGTTTTGTCCATATTCACCAAAGGACTAAACTTGATTCTCGTGCTCACAAGTGTGTTTTCATAAGCTATGCTCTTATTCAAAAGGGTTATAAATGTTTTTACCTGGTTCATAGGAAAGTCTTTGTTATCATGGATGTCACGTTCCTTGAATCTAAGAGCTACTACGGGCCCTCACTTTGGGGGGGGGGGACCTCTTCTATGTTGGAAGTGAGTTCTTTGACTCCATTACCTATTCCTCCATTATATCACAATCCCTCAACTCCTTCTCATATTGCTCTTGTCCCAACGCCTGCTGCTCCTTTGGTCAAGCCCCTGCATGTTTACTCTCGTCTTCCCAAGGGAACATGCACACCGTCTCCTATCAGAGGCCCAGAGCAGACATCTGATCCGTCGTCAGGTTCCATTACTCTAAGGGAAGATACTTCTACTCAACACCCGTTATCTCAATTCGTCTCCTATTCGTCCCTAACGGCTTCCCATAAAACTTTTGTCTCTTCTTTGGCAGGTGGAAGGCGGCTATGCTTGAAGAAATTCATGCCCTGGACAAAAATCACACATGGGACCTGGTACATCTGCCTAAAGGAAAGATTGTTTTGGGATGCAAGTGGTTGTTCTCTGTCAAACAGAACACTCAGGGGGTTGTAGAGATATTCAAGGCAAGGTTGGTTGCAAGAGGGTACACTCAGACGGCAGGAATTGATTACCTCCTAGTCTCTCCTAGAAGATCTGAAGGCAAGGTGTGCAAGCAGAAGATGACTCTGTATGGCCTGAAACAATCTACCAGAGCCTGGTTTGGAAGATTTCACAAGACAATGACATGCTTCGGGTACTCTCGGAGTAATGTGGATCATACTCTCTTTATCAAAAACAAAAAAGTAAAGTTAGTTGCTCTAATAGTTTATGTGGATGACATCATTATAACAGGAGATGATCAGGATGAGATTCAGGCATTAAAAGTGAGACTGACAAAAGAATTTAAAGTTATAGACTTGGGGAACCTCAAGTACTTCTTCTACTCAACACAGAGAAAATATACCGTTAGCTTCGAGAATGAGTGGGTGCAGATGACACTCCAATCGAAGTCAACCATAGACTTGGAAAAGATGATGGTGACACAATTGAAGACATTCCCAGTTTTCAGAGGCTGCTGGAGAAGACCGGCTGCTGGAGGATGCAGCTGCTAGGGAGCGGGACGCACGACCGGTTGTGGGACATGCGACTGGTTGCAGGAACGCGAGAATGAGCGGGAGGCAGAAGTGAAACGGGTCGCAGGACGAAAGCGGGATGCGGAAGCAACGAGGGCCGGATACGCGAGAGGATGCCCTAAGGCTCTGATACCATGTTGAATTGTGGGGAAAAGGAAACTTAAAATTTATTCATCCATATAGGAAATATATAAATGGATACAAAGAGCACATAAAGGAAGATAGGAAATATGGGACTAAACAATTACTGTTGCGGAAACATAATAATAAACATAAACTCATCTCAACGATACTAAACATGTACAGTGTAAACTTGAAGGAGAGATTTTGTAATTTCAAAAATAGAAAAGAGATCCTTGTTATGGGCTTCATGCCCAATTATTATGTTGTGTCATTAATTTATGTCTTGTCGTTGTATTTATATTTTATGTCTAGCCCAAGGTTAGGGGACGTAATTGCATCCATGCCCCTTGTATCTCTTATTTAAAGTCCTCTTAGGCTTGTGGAATGATATCTCAAGAGTTGGTTCTATTTCCTTGCACCCTTAATGAGATCGTAGATTTGTGGTAGCTCTCTTCCTCTCTGAGCACACCCTGTCTAAGCAATTGTGGTTTTGAATCAACTGTATCCTTCCAAACTATCATCCCCGCCTCCAGCCACTCCTCCGGCGATGCTATTGAAGTTACCGGGGAAGCCCGTAACAGTCCTTGTAATTATACAAAGCCCCAACTCCCAAAGGAGATCTTGGAATTTAACCCATATGTATAGTATACTTTTCTAGATATATATCTATGAAGACACACATATATTTATATTAAGTTGATTTCATGTTTTATCAAACTAATTTCAAATGCTCCATTCTCACATCAAAGAAAATAGATTTTAATTTTGAGTCCATTAAAGTTTTCATTGATTAGTTGTTTGAGTTTCGAAATTCAAACACAATTATCCGCACTTGGCTCTCGCCGACTATATTGCATTTGATGCATTCCGCTCCATGATAATGGACGCGCTCTAACTTGTCACTGTCTTCCACAGGATGCGCTAACAACCGTTAAACGACAATGCGTCGATTTCGTGAACACAAGGGATGTAGAATGCAAAGAAATGGTCAATGCTTTGGAGAGAAGAAACATCTGGTCCAGTATTTTCAGGTGATCTTAAATATTGCCCTTATAAAATAGGGTGCATTAACCTTCTCGGCCACCAACAAATGTCGACTGTGAATGGCGCTGCGCAATCTACGGTACGTATAAGAAGCAGTCGTGTTCTTTTCCGCCCCGCCTTCTCCTCAACATCCTGGAGCAGCAGCTTCCCCAAACAGCAACTGAAGCATGCAGGATTTGCCTACATTTCACAGATTCAACCCAAATTTTAATGTTGTGTTAAAAGGAGTGCAAATCTGTAATTAGAGTTGTGAATCATACATCTATAATTAGAGTTGATAATTCTGCATTATGAGTTACATTATCTCTATGAATTTTTTAAATTAATTTATGATAAATTTAAGGTGGTGTTATTAGCAAACTGTGTTTGATTTTTAGCAAATCAAAAATTTTTCCAAAAATTTATTACTTTGCTTTATTTTCAAATTCCTATAATTTATATTAGCAAACCACCCACAAATTAGTGAAGACCGTGATCGAGGGCACTGCATTCCTCATCCGTCCAGATCGATGGCTCGGGATTCGCATTTTCTCGCCCTAAGATTCAGTTTGCTTTTCAATTCATCGGGCTCATTCACCAAGGCAATACTACCTTCATTTTCACTGTAATAATCTCTATCGGGGTTTCATTTCGGGAGGTATGCGAGAATGGCACTTGCGCTGCCCTAAGATTCAGCCTCCATTTGACACGGTGGTGGTGGTCGTAAATGCATGGGTTAAAACATCATTCGTTAAAGATCACCTAACAAACATCATCGTACCAAACGGAGCCTCAATTGTTTTAGCTTAACAAAACCCAACTATCGTACCAAACGGGCTCATTTTTTTAGCAAAATAATCATATGTGATTTCAAAAATCTGAAATCAAACTGTACAAACTAGTGGAACCAAACCAAACTGAATTTTGTTTAAATGAGACAATAAACTTAGGCTTCGCTGTGTTTTTGCTCTGATGAGTTTGGACAAAAAACGACAAGATATCAAAAAAATAAAAGTTTTGAACATAAAAGTGGATGAAGTTTAAACATAAAAGTGGATGAAGTTTAATATGGGAGGACGGGAGTTCGTGAATGACATTTCATGACAAGTGCATTCACGATTGTCACTGCCATGCCAGTTTTAATTTGGCAAGTGATGCAGTCCAACTTGCAACATATAAGCCCTAAACTGGCAAGCACCTAAATCATTTATCAGTTTATATAAATAGTTCGAATATTCTATAATTTTTGCTTCAGTCCGCTTTAGCATTACAAATGTGAACCGAACTGAACCCCTGTCATGTGATTAGAGTTTAGGGTACAAAAGAATATATAAATTATACATCATACAAAATTTGAACCCAGAATTATTAATTCACCGCCTCTCACGAGGCTCAGCCTTCCACCAATCCCCCTCCAGGAAGAATACCAAGGCATAAATTTGACCCAAAAAGGACAAAAGCCAAGGACTTTTACCTTCTAAGGAAGAGCCAATACTTTGATCTGCCAAGAATGGGCCTGTGAGCGCCAAGATCCTCTTGCTTTTTCAGTGTAAAACTCCAAAGTGTGAGCGCTTTCATCTATCTTGTCCGTAGAAACTGTATCCTCTGTGAGTTTCACAGCAGAATGTTGAGTTAACTCGAAGCTATCTCCTGTTCGCTGGAGCCGACGAGCAAGATCCTCCTTCCCCAGCATCAGAAGAGCTACGAGTAAGGATTTAAGCTCTCGACGGGCGTCGTCGGTGAGCGACATGCCCTTCAAATGCTCAATCAGTGCCATCTCCTCTCCCGGGCTGCGAATTTTATGAGCGGGGAGACGAATTATGAGAACCAGATGCGAGAATTTTAGAAGAAAAATGTAAATGTTGCAATGGTCGTTGAGGTTCAGACCAAACTCGGGTTCCTAGTGCCTTATGGAGATTTTATTATGATCCTCAGTTGATTGTTGTTCTCTGTGAAAGTCTCCTTTAAATTTTAGTTTTGATTCAGCCTGTTTGGCATAATATTTTACTTCAATTTTAAATGATATTCCTAAAAGTTCAAGAAAGATATATGAAATTTCTGAAATTTTCAAAACAATAATTAGAACCCTTGCATTCATAAATGGAAGTCAAATCAGACCAATCTTAATAGAAGACAGCCTGGTGAACAAAGCATCCCCGCACAATGAGGGTCCGGGGAAAAGTCGCACCACAGGGGTGAAATGTCGGCAAATCTTAACCTGCATTTTTGCAAGAGGCTGCTTCCAGGACTTGAACCCATGACCTCAAGGTTTGAGGTCACGCGACAACACCTCAAGGGGTGCCCCAAGGCTCCCCTTCTATAAGACAAATTAAATAAGTAAAAAAAATTATTTTTGATTATGCTTTCCTGGATAAAAGTACTTTTGTTTACTGAAAATAAAGTATTAAAATATTTTCAACACATAAAATCAGTAAAAAATATTTTAATTATAATTTATTTTCATATTAAAATTTTGCTGTACTGATTTTTACTCTATTTCGATGTTATTTGTAAAGGTTCCATTTTTTGGAGTGCCAAATGTACTAAACTACCCTTATTTTTAAAATTATGTGGGTGGAAATGGAGGGGAAAATATAAGGGTGTCCGTAAATTTACACTTCTATTACCAGAAGAACCTCTGTAATAAAAATTGTGTAAGTGAGGATGAAAATTGGGGGGTTTTCAATTAATCCATGCAGCTTCATGAATAATTAAAAGGATTGTTAAAGTTCTCTATTCAGCTCATGAATAAATCACCAGGAGTTTGGAATAAAATACAGCATGTCATATACCAACCTTCCAGCGCGTATTTTCCCCCCTTTATTCGCTTTTCTTGTTTCGCGTGCCTTGCTACGAGTAGTCGAGCTGGTTGAAGTGATCGAATCCTTCGCCGTCCTGCCAAAACCAAGGCTAAATAAATCAGCACATTCATCCTTGCAGAAGACATTTGTTTTCATAAGTTCATCTTCCAAATTGTTAAATGAATAAATGATAGACTTGTATAAATCAAATTGACAAATTTGCGAAACCGAATTTCAATAAACGGCTAGTAGAATAGTTAAGACGACTGGAAATCTGGCAAAAAATTTTACTTTTTTGTATCCAAAGCCTAGATTATGATCATACAAAAAAATGGGAAAAGACTAATATATTCCCTACTTTGTTCTTGTTAGAGTTATAGCTCTAGCTAAAGAAATTGGTGCTTCATCGAAATCTCAGCAGCAATTCAAGTCACAGATAAAGGTACCAGTTGTGAAATAAATTATGAAAAACGCAGGTAGTGTTAAGGCAGGTGCGGTCACAAATACTATTTTCCCAAAATAATATTTTAGGACAAAAGGTCCCTAGAAACGCAGGTAGTAGCCCATACCCCATAAAGTGAAATTTCGGCCAAAAATCTGTCACGAAAAACAACTATATTTACTACCGCATTTTAACCCAGCCACCTTTCAAACATCACAACTGTTCCAAACACAGCCACAGAATTTTTCAAAACACTCACATATCTACTGTCTATAATCTATATTCTTTTTTCTCAGGCGGGTTACTCTCTCAATGTCTACAAACTTAGGTTCTTAGTTAAACAAGATGACATACCTTGTGGTGTATGCGCTCATCTCGCTGAAATTGCTGCTGGCTTCAGAAGCAGTATCATAATCAGCATTTTCTGTTAACCTGGCTTCAGAGAGAATTTTCGTGGTGAATACCAATCTTCTCTGGCGCACGGATAGGTAGCGGGCTAAGTACTTTCCAACTTTCTCGGATGCCTCCTTATAGTCAGAGATCAATGAATTGGCGCATTCCAAAGCCGCATCTTCAACAGCCCGTGCTAACTCCACAGCCGCGTGCATATAACTAATTCTAAGAGCTTCCTCCCATTCTCGAGCCATTATGTAATACCCAACGGATCGGCCAACATCTTTACAATATTCCAAAGCGATCCTCGCAGCCTCAACTGGCTTCCCGAGTGCCTGAAATTCTTCGCAAAGTTCATAAGCCAGTTGAATAACATCTGCATCACCTAAACCAACAAATCTGGCTACTGTCAGCACACCTTTCCAGTCACCGCCACCACGATAAGCCTTCATCGCTTTCTGATGAGAAGAAGAACACAAATAAGCTGAAGCCGCATCGTGAAAGCACTTTTCATCATGAAAATGGTCACCCCATGCCTCTAAGACTTCCCTTCTCTTGACATTTTTGGCAAACAACTGAAGGCCAAGTTGGAAAAGTTGAGGATTCTTCTTCATTAGATTCAAGCATTCTTCATGATGGCTTTCACCTGCTGAAAACATATGTTTAAGCGCACTTTCATATCTTTGCAACCTAAGATCGATTGTGTATCTCATGATAGCGGGAGGCAAATTTTTGAGTTCTTTGAGATACGGAAGAAACTCTTTTGGATCCTTTTGAGAGTTCAATGCAACAATGGCAGCAAGATTTAGATCATAAAGACCCAAAGCAGTTTCAAAGACAGCTTCAGGTTCTGATAACCATAGCAGATGCTTTAAGGATTCTTGGGCAGAAGGGTGCAACTTCCTCTTAGCATCGTCGACGCCCAGTACTTCCATTTCCCGGGCAGATTTTATTCGCTCAAGCGCTTCCTCTAAAGCAGGAGGTTCGTTTCGAGCTAAAGTGGTCAATATACAGAGCTCTCTGGCAGGACTCTCTTGTAGTTGTTCCTCAAGAGCCTTTCTCACTGCCCCTAGAACAGAATTCAACTTATTCTCTTCAGCAGAACTAGAGCTTTCCATACTTGCATTCGAAGTTCCATTAGGTAGTGGTGGAAAAATGTAATCTTTGTACAAACTGTTCATAACATTTCCGCCTTTTATCGAAGAAACAAAATCTGTGATATAAGCAAGATTGTCCACTTGACTAACAAATTCTGCGGCTAATCCTACAAATTTTTGCCAACCAAAGCTGTCAATAATGAAATTAAAATCTATCCTGTGCCGCCTCACCATAACCAGAGCATCTTTGAAGCGTCTTTGTGCTAAAGCGTTAAAAGCTGAATCGAGAACAAGCTTCCTCGGATAAATACACTCCAAGTTGCCTCGATTAGCTTGCACGACTACAGCAGCTTCATCTCCATGAATGCATCCAATCAACTTGGCCCCCCTCTCCCACATATTAATAAAGTCTCTATTTTTATTGCGTCTATTATCCATATCATTTAAATCTTCTATCTTCATTTCCTTGTTACCATGTAAAATGGAATCTATGCTAACAATGAACAGCAAATCCTGCTTGGTGGTGAGAATCAGGTGTGTTGCACGCTCTGTGCCACCAAAACTGCTTGAATATAATGTGAAACTACTGCAATTGCTGCACAATACTCTCTTACCAACATGTAGTTTACCACTGTAGTCAAGCCCAAAGAGTAAAGCCTTTATCACGCCATTGTCACAAACACTAGCAGCTTTCATCCAGGGGCATGATGATGAAAATCCATATTCAGGATCGAGCAAGTGTAACTGTGGTCCTCTTCGTGGATCTATGATCGCCGAATACTCACAGATGGATCCTCCTTCCATCTGAATAAAGGCAGAAGCTTTTTTACAAGGATTTGAAACAATGCCAATGACAAAACTTTCTAGAGGCAAACTTTTAGATAAGGTTGCATGAAAACCTGAAGAGTTTATCGATTCAGGCACAAAATCCTCTGAGCATGCAACTTCGATTTCTTGTAAAGAATAGCTTTGGGAAGAGTTGAAATTTTGATGGTTATCCACAGACTGGTTGGAAGACACGCCAAGCAAGCGGTGAGCATCTAACCATATGAGGTGTGAAAAAGTCCCAAACTTCAAATTCGAACTTGAACTTTCAATGTGGAACTCCTTGTCCTCAAAGTGCTCCCATGAAGATAACCCTGGAAGCTCCACAATAGAAAAACTGCCATCTGAGAGGCATGCAGCCACCTGATTCTTCAAATTATTACTGAGAAAAGCAATATCCTGAATGGCATTTGAAAATTTCAAAGTGAAGAGAGACATGGGAGGTGGCACGAGGGATAGAATAAGAGGAGAAACCAGAAGTTTTGAGTTGTCCACAACCAGAGCAGTTGAATTCTCGGTCATGGCAGTTGTCCACATGAAATTGTAGGCTCTAATTATTCCGTCGAGGGTCCAAGAAATGAGATGCATTGGCTTTGTCGGGTTCCACATGAACTTAACACCTTCTCTCTTTGAGTATCTCATTTCCTGTTTCAAGTACCAATGGTTGTTACTGAAATACCATATTTTAATAGCATCATGTTGATCGCAGGTGATAGAAATGGCGAGAAGGTCAGAACTGCAGTTCCATTTTATAATGTGGATTTCCGATGGCTCGTCGATGGGTAAGGAATTTCGTTCCAGTCCATTCTTCTCGAAGAAAACTATATGGGAGTTAGCTCCGCCCTTGCACTCATATGCAGCTGTCACCTTGGCGCCGCTTGGCATCCAATCTAAAGCAGCTCCTACAAAATCCTTGGCTTCAGTCTCGGAATGTAATATTCCAGATTCACGCTCCCAAATCCTTACTTTTTTAAAAGAATTTTCATGAAGTCCCCCAAGAGTAGCGAAATACTTTCCATCACCTCTCCAAGATATTGGGGCATGAAAGTGGCCGGAATAATCATCAATGCTGCCTACATCAACATTCTGATAATATATAAAACTAGATATTTTCAGTGAAGATAAACCAACCTATAGCATAAAACAATCATACCACAAATCAATATATGATCTAAGAAGCACCAACTCTCCCTCGAGGGCCGCGTATCTGTACTAGATGTGTTTCTGGTACTAGTACATACCCAGTATTCCACGGATACATGTGGACTCGGTAGAACACTCACATATTGTGATAAGAGGCTGCTTTTCTAAAGTAAATAAAAGTCAGCTCTAACTCTTAGGAAGGGAAAAAGAACTTACTCTACGGTAAATGCAACTTGTGGTGTTTTGTTTATCATAGAAAAAAATGCACTCCGATTTAATTTCTACTGTTGATTTGATGCTTCAAATTGATTGTGTTCGTGTCATTTTTAGTCTTCGTTTATCGCGGCGTTTTTGCTCGGATGAATTTGGGCAAAAGCGTCATCATCATAGAATATATGTTTAACATGAAAACAGTTATGACCGCCACAAGAAAAGAAACTAGTTTTGAACATAAAAGTGAATGAAATTCCTTATGTAAGGTCACGAACGATGATTCATAACCACCGCGTTTACGGCCGCTACCACCGCGTCAAACGGAGCCTTAATATGAATTTATCTGCGTTGTATCCTTTTATACGCATGCTCCGTATAACTTTTTTTAAAAAAACTTCATGTTGTCGTACAAATTACTAATCATACCCCGTACACGTACTGGTGATTCATAGCATATGTATGATCTATATATAAATTGCATACTCAAGTCATCACCTTTAGGTTGAGAGGGCTTTCATGTAGAACTTCCCAATCATGAGTCATAATAAGTAATTGCCCAATCCCAGAAGTAATGGCCAGGAGACCTCCATCTGGACTGCAACAAATGCTGTTTACACCGCCCTCCACTCTACCAACAACTTCAGTCGAATGATCATCCATGGAATAAAGTAAAAGACATCCATTTTCAGTTCCAAGTGCAAGAGCCTCTTTCTCCAACAAGTATTCAATGGAGGTAATGAAATCCCCGGGATCCAGAAGAACATGATCAAATTGAGGCGAAATTAGGGATTTGTTCCATGCCTTATCTTTCTGAAGCATGAACAATAAGGAGAAAAAAACATCAAATTCATGATCCTACAAGTCAAATAGAAATTAGGCGGGGCGTATTTCAAAGCACGAGAACCACAGCCATGCCAGAAAGTAGAAATTAACAAAACGAGGGTTGAAGAAAGAATGCTTACTGCTTCAGGCGGAGGAAGCTCGAATGAGTAGATGATGTTGGCGGAGGAGGCGAAGAACAGACGGCTTCGATCGATGTCGAAAGCAGAAAGCAGAAGGGTTTCCTCTTCGGATTGTAATTCGAAGCCGAAGGAAAGAGAGGAGGATAGTTTGAGGTTTTTCATCTCTTCCTGCTGGCTGCAGAGAGGGGAGAGAAAGAGGGGGATGAATTGGTCAAACCTAGTTCGCGCGGAGAGGCGGTAAGGGAATGCCGGTGGAAGTTTCCGAGCAAGGTAATAGGTAGAGGAGAACGTTGGCTGCGGTGGTGGCGGAGACGACGGCAGCGGTGGCGATCAGGGCGAGTGGTCGAGTGAGAGAGATGGTGAAGGAGGGCGTCAAATCGTCAATAATCCCGAGTTACAACGCCTGTGACCCATCGCGGGTCCCCCTAGAATTGGACCGGGCCTACCTAGACCCTGGCCTGACACGGCAGGCCTGGGCGGGCTTTCTGGGTATTGCCTTTATTTACACGCCTAAATTTTAAGGGATAAATATAGGGTGATGTTATATGTAAATCAATAATGATTATATACAAATATTTACTATATACAAAGCAATGCAAATATTTTTTTGTTATACACAAACCTATTGATTATATACAAATCAATTTAAAATTAAAAAATTTTAAATTTGTTAAATCAACCAAAAAATAAATTTAAAAACAACCCATCAATATCATCTTTCTAAAAACAAATTAGTTTTACATATAAAAACCAAAATTAATGTTTTTATTAGTATTTTAAGATTCTTGAAGAGAACCTTAGGAGTGAATGTTGTGCACAAGTATATGGGTCATATGAACATAAATGGGTATTAATATAGATTGGGTAGTATCCCTTTTCGATAGGAGATTTACTATTATGTACTGTGTTCTTTGGACGTATTTTGGTATCATGGAAGTGTGAGAAGTAGCATATTGTAGCAAGGCGGAGTATTGAATTAAAGTACAGGGTAGTGATTGGGGATTAGGGAGAATGATAGAGAATTACAGAAGAAGAGAGAACTAGAAAGGGAGATAGAGAGGAATTAGGGTTTAGGGAGAGGAAGAAGAGAAATACCTGAAGGTATCCTTGCTTGATCCCGTGACTAGGAGAGAAATCGATTGCGGAAATGGCGGATGCGGGAGTTGCGGAGGCTTGTGAGACGCCGGAAACGGCCCAGAGACGGGCGGCGCGAGGGGGGAGGATCGTTGCGGCGGATGCGGGAGTTGCGGAAATGGCGGATGTGGGAGTTGCGGCGGATGCGGGAGTTGCGGCGGATGCGGGAGTTGCGGAAATGGCCTGATGCGGGCGGCGCGAGCGGGGAGGAAACGAGCCAGATGCGGGCGGCGCGCGCGGGGGGGGGGGGGGGGTGGAGGATCGTGGCCGGAAATGAAGGATGCAGGAGACGCCGGAAATGGCGATGCGGGAATGACGGATGCGGGAAGAGGAAGACGGACGGCCAGACTGGTTGAGTGAAAATGAGGAATATGGTTAGTTTTTTAGGGTTTTATTTGGTTTATGTATAGTTTTTAAAACGCCTAAAATTTTCTAAAATATTGGTTTGTATATATACTTTATTGGTTTACATATAGCATTATCATTTGATTGGTGAAAATAAGTCCCCTTAATGGAAATCATAGGTTTCACGTGAGCTCATTCATTAACCCTTTTTGCACGAGTTAACACTTCTTTTGTTTCTCCGGTGAGCCATCGGCCGCCTCTAAGGGATAAAGATGGGCTACATTTCGTTCATGCATTCCAATCAACTCTCCAAAGATGACCCAACCAGGATCACTTTCGGCCAATTGTAGACCGTCTGCCTGCGACCTAGGGTTTTCGCTCATCGGGCCTTTTTTACTAACAAAAAATTGGCCGAAAGACGAGAATTAAGACAGAAGAGAGGGGTGTTCCAATTCGTTATCTTTTACGCCCCCGCCTCCTCTGAAGACAAGCAATTGCGAAACTCAGCAGCAAAGATCTTGTCTTCGTCGATGTAGCCGAAAACCCTCTCAAAATCGCACCCTGCTGGCAATATGCGCAGCACTGCTATTGGAGACGGTGATAACGGCTTCTTGGATTTCTTTGTGGAGACCTCGGCATGACTTCTAGTGAACACGGAATCTCAGTGTCCTAGTTCATGCTGACTATTGGCTTCTTTAAGATCTAACTGGCAGATAAATCGAGAATTCAAAGTGAAAATGAAGAGATTTTAGTGCATTTAGGTCACTGGCAACAGATTATTAGATTATTAGAACGGAGGGCAATTTTTTTCCCTTTGTAGTTGATTGGGATAGATTTTTGTGTCCGAGTCCCGGACGCCAGCCGTCGTCCGGGACCAATGAGAACACAAGAAATATCTTATAAAGTGGGTTCCACCACGCACGGACTTTTGCGCACGGCAAACTGAATGGGGGTTTCTTCTCTTTGATCCCGAAAGCGGTCTGGGGGCAGACCCAAGAAAAACATGTTAATACGCGAACAGATACCTGATACCTATTATAAAACAGGTGATTGTTATGTGGAGATTTAATAATTTAGGCTAAAGCCATAATCATGAGCCATAGTTATAAAGTGAATACCTACTGATGATATACAACGCGCCGAGCAAGAGAATTGACTTTCTGAAACATAAAGGCTCCGTTTGGGGGGATTTTTTTTCACCGGTCAAGCGGTTACAACCGCATGAATCGGACCATAATTAAGGTTTGATTCATGCGGTCGTAACCGCTTGACCGGTGAAAATAAGTTCCCCCAAACGGAGCCAAAGCTAATTCCAAAAAATCAATTTCTGCACCATAAATATTTGCCAAAAATTGAATAATCGATGATATGAAGGAAACCAGGGAACTTCATTTATGTTTCCACAGACCCTCCCTCCCAGGATCCGCCATCCCCCTACCTCCCCTGCACTTGGGTTCTGCTACCCACGCTGCTGCGCCAGATTCGAGGGCAGCTTAGGTTTTGGATAGTTGGAGGTTGTGCTAGAATTTCAAGCAATGAGAGCCAAGTGTCGGCACAATAGGATTCTACGATGCATTTTATGCTCGTTTCGATGCTTTTTTTGGAGATTTTTGATGATTTTCCCTAGAATCTGGTAACTTATTTGGAACTATAGACTTCAAAGCCTGTCAAAGAAGACTAAACGCATGAGTTAAACCGTCATTCGTTAAGAATCACCTAACAAATATCATCCATTTGAACATAAAAGTGGATGTAGTACCTTGGATGGGCGTTAACAAATAACAATTTAACCCTCATGTTCATAACCACCACCATTGTGCCAAACGGAACCTAAGGTGCGGGCAAACACCACCATGATTACTTTAGTGAATATGTATAATGATTTTGAACCCTTGGTGTAATGTATGTTCAGTGCAGGATTTATTATACCTCTTCCCATGCATGCTCTGTTTAAGAACACCAGCCTCCCTTCTCTCATCGGGGCCACATTTCCAGTGTCCTGTGATGGCAAATTGGGAACCGAGCTTCGTTCTCAAATCTAGGTCCGAGTGAAATCAGAACATGACACGTGTCAAAATCTCTTCTTATCTTTAAGCGCACAGCACATGAGATTGTTGATCTCCGAGGAGATAAAAAATGATCTTCTCATGTACACTTGGCTTTGAGAAATTGTTGATCTCCTAGGAGATCAAAAATGATCTCATAAAAGATCAAAAATCTCTCAAGAGCGGACATTTACGAGAAGAAAATCTAAAAATTATGAGGTTTTGACACGCCACACATTAATTTCACCCGAACATAGATTTGGAAACAAAGCCCATTTCCAAAAATTCTTCCCTGCGATGGAAGACTTGAAATCTAATAATTTGCAAAATGATAATAGGAGCCCATACATTTTTAAATGTTGGCTCTTCTAGAAATTTCTAGATTGTTCCATAATGACCGCAAAATGGTCTATGGTAATTCTAGAAACTTCCCTCATGCACTGAAATCAAAGCTATTTTTATGAAGCTCCTAAAGAAACAGGCCTTCAGCAAATTCAAAGATTTGCCGACACCGGTGGAGAATTAAGCGCGTGCGCACAATGCATCAAGTACATTAAGTAATGACTGCGAGGTCAATGCTATTATGTTAACGTGATAACTCCTCGTTTTATTTTCTTCCATCTCACAAACAAAATCAGTCAACCAAGTGATTGCTCTCCGGAGTGTGGCTGCTATCTAGTGAGGATGATGGGATGCAAGGACACATTAGAAGGAACGAGACCTGCATGAAAAATGCAAACTGGTAAGCCTGGAAGGGGCCATCCGATCTGAAGCGAAATGTTGTCATAGCGAAAAAGCCACTCACCGAGTAACCTATAATAACAAGATTTCGCCACGCAGTTTTTCCGTATGAGTTTGTGGATCGATTTTTGTCTTGAATTTGACTATAAATGTTTTCATGCATTATGACATGTCCAGGTAATCAAAACTGTAAGCATATGCACATGGATACTTTGAACACAAAATGGTTGAAAAAATTAAACTAATCTAAACTTCGATTACGGCGACTTACATGGACCAAAAACCCTTGTGAATGCTCGAATAGAGAAGTATTTTGATACTCTCAGTAGCCCTTGTTACCGCGGATTCTAGCTCTCATATCAACCTGAAAATTTCAAAGATGCGGCATTTAAGAATTCATTATGTGAAATTAGATCCAATGATGCATAATCAAATCATTGATGAATGCGCATAAGTAGTTTTGTTGCTCAAGGCTCAGCTAAGAATTTTCAAGTTCAAAGACTGGAAATTGCATATCAAGAACACAACATAATTATCTTAAATAGTAGGATAATTAAGACTATATGCTTATGAAATTGAATAAATTTGAAAAAAAGTAAGTGGATTAGTGTCGCTTTTGTGGTTGGATGGACGACAATTAACACGAATCATTCTACTGAATCCATGGAACTCTTGTGCTCTGTTTGTGAGAGAGGTGGCGGCTGGATCAAATTAGTGTGAAACTGTGATCGGGAAAAGAGCGGTGAAAACGTGCCACCATTGGGCAGTGCTTTGGGGTCAAGGCATTCACGGCCGCATTGGACAAACTCGCAAGGCTTCCTGTGGTATGAGATTAAAAATAATTCTTATATTTATCCAATAAAATGAGAGTTTTCAGTTGATTCCAAAGGAGAATTAAATGAAAGAAATATGTGCCTCTGCAACCATGTTCAATTTCTGCCCCACCTTCCCCCCTTCCTAAAACCAAAGGCAATAATTTATTTGCCTATGGTGAAAAGAGTTGCAGCTATTTTTTTAACAGGGTGGCATTAGGATTGGGTAGGATTGGCAATTATGTTCAAAACTCGACCATTGCTTGCTTGTGTTTTATCAACTCAAAAATACAAGCAATTAACTTCGACTGGATGACTGTGTGCTCAAAAATAATTTGACGCAACTCGAAATAGAAGCAAACACGTATGTGTGACTCTTCAAACAAAAACTTTAACATCATCGTGAAATCCATCATTTTTAGTACACTCGAATTTGTCCCAGTCCGTCATTTTTTATCTTTACTTCCAAGATAAGTTCAGATCTCTTGAACTGACTGGATACTAGTTTAGATAAGGGATATCATTAAAAACCCAAGTTAAAATTTTAAGGGAGCCTTATGAAGACTGAGGAGCCCTGAATTATAGGATTGAGAAGATTTGTATAGCACATGTGGACTTGATTAGCCAAATTTTTGAACATAAGTGTTGTAGAAGACTGAATGATGAAGACAGAGCTAAATATCGCAAGATTAAAATAAGCATTGAAAGAGAAAATTCCAATATAATGAAAGGGTATTAAGGGTTTTGGGATTTAAAAAGTTCATTAAAACGCAAACATCAACTTTAGTCATAATTTAAATTACAAGGATGCAATTAACCACCTTAACAAATCAATTAAAATAAGATTCTCACTACTCTAAAGCTTACCCAAACCTAACAAACCCATTGAAAATAGAAAGAGTAGTTGGTCGACTCTTTATTCGAGAGATGGATGGTCACATGGAGATTAGGGTCTCGTTAGGGGTTGCGGATTTTCCGTGGCATGTATCCTATGGAACACTGCAGTGGTCCCGCGGCCATTTGGTTGCACTATGTTTGGGCATTCAACCGAACACGCGTGCAAGAAATCTATAGATTCCCCATGGATTTTGATTGCATCTGTCGTACCGGGACTACGGTAGGACACTAGGACGTCCACAGATACGGTCAGACGTTCACCACCGCAAACGAGCCCTAGGTTAGTTAACTAGGTTAGTTTGATAGCATGACACTCCATGGTCTGGTGCCACTCCATGATGCTTATGACCTTATTTTGGCTCACTATGTTGCATTCTTTCATGCAGCCTTTGCAAGTAGGCTCGCATGAGTTAATAGAACCTAAATAATCAAACGCATTTGACTGGGTTAGCATGGATTAGAATAATCCTAAGATCATGTTACCCAAACACTGAAATTTAAAGTTATGATAGTGATGTAGGGTAGGCTACGTGGGTGTGCGACTGACATGCAATCCTAAATGAAGTGTCAGGGAAACAACTCGACAACCCAAAACTGTTGTATGTAAGATACAAAATCCAATGGTGAAATCAAATTAATCAATAAATAATTAAATAGCTCTTATTTCATTAGGCGAACAAGTTTTGGTTATCCTCCGCGTGGAGGGCCAAAGCAAGCGCAAGTGGCGAATGATTCCTGCAAATCACAAGATATCTAAAACAAAATCCTACGATGTTATTTATCCAAACAAATATGAAATCACATCAACATATTTTAATATTGAAAAATAAGATCCATACAACAAACAACAACTCACAAAACATGAGGATTGTCTCGGATGTGGAGATCCGCGAAGCATGGCGCAGTGTAAATGATCCAGAAGGGAAACATGGGCTGGTTGGACTGGATCTGGCTGTATGGAGCAAGATCGTACTGTGGGAGGGTAGATCGGGGAAGTTGGCGGTTTGTAGTGGCTTTAGGAGGCCGACAGAAGGGGGGAGGTATCGGGTTGTAGAGGAGAGAGGGGTTGAGGGGGTATGGGGGGCTGCTAGAGACCTGGAGTGGGCCAGTGGAAGGCAAGGTGGTTGGAAGGAGCGACGACAAGTAGGGAGGTGGCTGAACGGGCCGATGAAGGCGGTGGAATTGACGGCTGTTGCTGGACAGCAAAGAGAGGTGGTAACTGGTTGTTTGGAAGGTTGTATGGGCGGCAGTGGAGAACTTTGTGGGTGGTGTGTGTGTGGGGGGGGGGGGGGGATAGGAGTCGTCACCTAGAATTCCACAGAGTCGACACCGTGGAGGGATCGCTGGAATCCGGGAGTAGTCCCCGTGCCTCTTATTTATAATAAAATATAATTAGGGCACCCAGACATCAACAACTATGATTGATTGGGGATTCTTGAAGCAGTCCTCATTTGTGATTCTTCACTCATTCACTATCATTACATTTGTAGCTGACCTTTTGTAACCTGCTTATTTAGGATTTATGTAATATTACTTATTTATGCAATAAACGATTAGTATAAAACACAATTTTATTATTAAAAAGCTAAATAGCTATCTATAACAAAGTTGTTCTTCCAAATAGAAAAACGTGAAACGTTATTTTTAAAAGGACTTCAATTGACATTTTCCAAACAGTCTATAGCTTTTTCAAAACAGCTTTATGGGCATCTCTAATTTCACTGTTGATTTGCGACCTCTGATTTTTACATTGTCGCCGCTGCCCAAACAAAGCCATGGATGGTCTATATGATGTGCCCAACCAAACTAGTCCTCAACATTGCGGGGAGCTTTATTAAGAAGCTGTTGTAATAATCATACTAATGGAGAGTCAATCAAGTTATGTGTGGAGTATTATCCAGAAGTTTATCCACCTCTATTGATGAAATCCATCTAAATGGTCACATTATTGATGTTGATATACAGTGCTTACAATGTAGTATATATAGTCATCTTAATCAAGAATTCATCCATTATGTACTTTGACCTCCTTTCTTAAGTAGTAGCACCATAGACATTTTTATGAGTTAGTTGTACAACATAGTTATTTGTTGAATAATGCATTTTTATCTAGGTCATAATGGACAACCATAGTTATTTGTTGAATAATGAATTTTTATCCGGTTACTGGAGTAGCTCTGTCAGGCTTTCGACCACGGTAGAACTTTTTGGACATTTTTCCATCTGAAAAGAAACGATGGATTGGTAATTTTGAGTTGGTTTTAGAGCAATGTGAGATAGTTCATCGCTGAATATGCTCTCTTCCTAGGTTAGACCATAATTAATCGGTTAGTGCTAGCCCCAACCACCAACCCTAGCAGCCTAGGCACAAAACAGCCACCCTCCAGCAGCCCCAATCCAACAACTGATGTTCCTCTGAATCATTGGCACCACATCTGCAATCACCCGATCTCCGCTCCTACGACCCTCTCACTAGTGAGTTTCTATTTGCTTGGTGTCATTATTTTCTTTATTGTTGTATGGACTTGGATACCTATATAATTATGGATGATTTGCACTAGTAAATTATTTATTTAGGGACTTATCAGACTTTTGGGATCTTTATTTCTTGCATGAGTTAGCTTTTGGCCCTCCAATCGGAAAAATGTCCAACTTGTACAAACAACCATACGTCAGAGCGATTCAAGGTTACAACCATTAGGTAAAAGCGACTGATTCTTTTAGTTTCAAAATTCTCTAATAACAGTATTCACAAAATTCGCATTGCCACTAAATACATGGCAGGGTACAACTTGATCTACAGAGATGTTTAGGAATTGGTGCAGCAGATTGGCTACCCAGTTAAGGGAGAAGAAACTAGAGGTTGTGACAATCAAGAATAGCTAGAGAGAAATACAAACGTTGGGAGGTAGTTGCTAGTCATTTCAAGGTGACACGCCGAAACCTCGGACAACGAAGCTATCTTAAGAAAAATAGAAGAGTACTCATGGGGAATCACAACAATGACTGTTGCGTAGAACCCGTTTGTATCAGATGAAAATAAGGCCTGATCTTCATAAGGGTGTTGAATTTTATGCCTCAAAATCACACAAATTTTTGTAGAAAAAGGTGTTGCATCTGATTTGAAATTGCTGCATTGAATCTTATTTATTGAGAAAATTATGGAAGAGCATTCAAGTTATTAATATTATAATTGATAAAATAACTAAATATGTTAATAAGTTATCATCCTCTTGAAAGATAAGTAGGAGGGGCATTTATGAATTAGTAACCATTTATTGATATTAATATATATATATATATATATTAGCATCTTCGAACGGGTTTCGCTCGTTCTCGATGCGTCGTTGCGGGTTGCGTCTGCAACCAAGCGGGCTTCGCCCGCTTGACATTCAAGTGGGGGAAAGCCCTTCCATGGCGGGCTTTGCCCGCCCCCCCCCCCCCCCCCGACGGGCTACGCTCGTGCTCGATGATCTCGGGAAACCTTGGGCCGCATCCAGGCGGGCTTCGCCTGTCTCCACACGGGCTTTGCCCATGCTCGATGCATCTGCGGGCTGCGCCCGCAACATATACATATGAGTACTCAAAATGACCGTAAAAAAATATAAATTAAGATTACAATTTTAATTTTGTAAAAAAATGTACATTTTGACTTTAACAAATTATTTTCCTCCCCCCCCCCTCTCTTCCTATTCCTCTCCCTCCCACCCTCTCTTTCTTAAGCCATTTCAGCTTATTTCTCTCCCCTCCCTCTTCTCTCTCTTCCCCCTCTCTCCTACTATTTCAAGGGATGATATTAGTTTTTGAGAAGATCTAATGGCTTAAATTGAATGGATGGTGTGCCTCCAAATATCTATATTCTTTTATATATATAAGATATAAGATATACTAGCATCTTCGAACGGGCTTCGCTCGTTCTCGATGCGTCGCTGCGGGATTCGCCCGTAACCAAGCGGGCTTCGCCCGTTGTCAGTTCTCTTGACAACGACATTGGTCGTGGGCGACAACACGAGTCGTGGGCGGTGTTATTGGTCGTGGAGGCGACATTTGTTGAGGGTGGCGACATTGGCCGTGGACGGCGACATTGTTCGTAGGCGGCGACATTGTTCGAAGGCGGCGTGGTGGAGACTAGCCCTGACCAGGTCGACGCAAAGGTGCCCGACGCCGCACCCGATCAGACCCTTTTCGGCCTTGAATGTACATGTTTTATTTGTGTTATGTGTTGTAATTTGTGTGAGAATATATATATATATATATATATATATATATATATATATATATATATATATATATATATATATATATATATATATATATATATATATATATATATATATATATATATATATATATATATATATATATACGAGTGACAGGCACGGGCCTCCGGCCCTAGTGCCCCGCGCGACAGTAACCAGTCGCGGCGGGCTTCGCCCACCCCCGGCGGGCTTTGCGCATATATAATATAATTTATACTATATATTTATATAATATAATATATATTATATATTTATATAATATATAAATATATGAGTACTCAAAATGACCGTAAAAAATATACATAAATATTATATTTTTTATTTTGTAAAACAATATACGTTTTGACCTAAAAATATTAATTTTGACTTTAATAAAATTGATTGATTTAATGTCATCACCTCGAAAATACCACTGATATGCCTGATGACAACCTTTCTTGAATAAACCACTGACATGTCTAATGACAACCTACCATAGTAGGTGTATGAGCTCTACTAAAGAACTTTTTGAATTTAAATGGATTTTCATCATTACTTTAATTTTTTGGTAGTGTAATTATTTGAATGGACATTGTCTTTTAATTTCTTTGAAATAAATTATAATATATGTCAAGTCATTAAAATATAAAAATGAGGGCATAATTGGTATTTTTGAATGTTTCACCAAAGACAACTTTTCTCTTATCATAGTGAAATATATATATATATATATATATATATATATATATATATATATTTATATATAATTACATAAATATATATATGTGTGTGCGCGCGCTGTAGAAACAGTGTGAGTTTATAGTTTATACATATATATATATATAAAATAATAGAAGTATATATATATATGTGTGTGTTAAAAAAAACAGCCCCTGTTCTTCTCCAAAGCCGGTCCAGACTTCTTCTTCCCGGTTATCTGCGCGCAGGAATAGGGCTCGACTCCAACCGCACCTCCCCTTCTCGAACAATGGCGTTGCACGAAGGAGAACTCCAACCGCTCCTCCGACAAAGGCGCTAGCACCAGCACGCCTCTTGCAACCGCTGTCCACGACGGCCGATCCAGCCACGACAAGAGCTCCAGCCGCCGCCCACAATCCTTCTCTGACGGTTTGGGCCACGATTTCAGTCATGATCATAGCCACGAGGAAGCTTTGCCGAGGCTGACCCTTGCAATCCGTTAGTTTTTTTACAGTTATTGTTTTCGTTGTAACCCTATATAAAGGGGTGTTGTATTCCGTTCTAGATGGTGATTGATGAAGAAATTGAAGGTCTGATATTGTGATTGGCGTCCTAATTGAGCCCGGTTGGAGTGAATTAGGTTGTTGTGCTACCAGCCTTCCATTGAGGAAGATGATGAACAGTAGATGGAGATGTCGGATTGTTGCTCTTGTGTATTGTGTTTCCTGTTAGAAATTAGGCGTGAAAGAAGCTCTGTGTGAGCGTTGTAGGAGTTAGGGGTGGATGAGATTTGATGTTGATTGTTGTTTGCAGTCATTAAGAAGATGAACAGTTGTTTTAATTAATGAGTTTTGTTGTTGAAGAAGAATTAGGTGAAGTTATTGTTGTGAGTCCCGATGTCTTGAATGAGGGATTTACTGTTGGCTGCAAGCTACCCGATGTCTTGATGTTTTTTTTGTGTGGGAGGTTTGGGTTGATGAACAGTAACATCAAAATTATTGTGTCTTTATTCTCAATTGTTGATTCCCGTTTTACAGTGGATGAGTAGGTGTTAGAGTTTAGGTAGAAGTGAATTAATCTACTGCTTCCGAGTGTGAGTGACAGTTAATTCTTGTACTTGAGATTTCGTGGAGCCTCTAGTGTGAAGAGCGAGTAAATCTTAGATTGTTTAGTTTGTGCCTTCTCCAATTATTGGAGTGTTTAGAGATTTCGTGGATCCACTAATTTTGAGAGTGAGTGTGTTACGCCCCCGCTACGCTTTACGGGTCGCCACTATGTTCGGAGGAGCAAGGATGCGCTAAACAACGGGGCTGAACCTTCCGGTTCAGCCCCCAATCAGTGAACCGGCCGGCCAGGGGCTGAACCAGGCGGGTTCAGCCCCTTTGGGAAGGGCCGGCCGGCCCTTCCGGGCCCGGATATAAATATATCCGGGCAGCCCCCTTTTGGAGGCTATGCAGAGTATAATCAGGTAGCCTCCTTCTTCCTCCTAACCCTAGATCCTCTCTCAATACCTAGATCTTCTCTCTTAGTTGCTCCTTTGTAGTTTCTCCCCTAACATTTGGTATCAGAGCCTTCGTCCATGGTGACCACTCGCACTCAAGAGGAGTCCTCACGGATTGAAACCCTAGAGGAGAGCGTTGTTGGCCTAACCGACTCGATGGCGGCCATGGAAGGGCGGATGGAGGCCCGGATGGAGGAGTTGAAGGCGTTGTTGAAAGGAAAAGGGCCGGCTAGTGAGGATTCGGCCGGATCGGGTGCGGAACTCGGCGGAATCGGCGGAATCGGCGGAAATCCACCCGGCACGGGTTCGGCAGCCGCGTACGGCGACTCGGCGGGTCCGACTCCGCCTGGAATCGGCGCAAGGGGGTCCGGCGGGTCTGGGTGGGCGGCGTACGGGCCAGCAGGGGGCTCGGCGGCGCTGCAGGGTGGCTTCGCGGGTCCGATCCCGCCCGGATTCGCGGCAGGCGGGTTCGGCGAGCCCGGACTGGGTCGCGGCCAGGGCGCCGGGGCTGGGAGGACCCGGGTGGGGTTCGGCGGCCACCCGAGGGTGCGGGACAGCCAAGGGGAGGGCTCCTCCCTCCTCCTCGTGGATTTGGGGCACCGGGAGCGGCCGGTTTTGGCCAAGGATGGGGCGGCCAGCCACAACCCCCTCCTTGGGGAGCAGGTCCGCATCAAGGCTACGGCGGTTTCGAGCAAGGGGAGCCCGCAAGACGGGAAGGCGGTCAGGGGGGACACCGATTAACTCCCGGATTAACTCGGATGTACTTTCCGGAGTTCGAGGGCGGCGACACCTTGGAGTGGATCCAAAAGGCGGAACTATTTTTCCAATACCAAGAAGTGCCTGAAGGCCAGTGGGTGCAGTTAGCGTCCTTCCATTTGAAGGACGACGCTTTCCAGTGGACGCAGTGGTTCCTGCGAGGAAGGGAGTACGTACCTTGGGGGAATTTGTGGAGGGTTTTTCGGCCAGGTTTGGCCCGCTGGAGTACGAGAACTTTGAGGCCCTCCTTCAGAAGCTTCGTCAGAAAGGGTCGGTGATGGAGTATCGTACGGAGTTCGAGAAGTTGGCAAATTGGGTTCAGTGGTCAGAGCGGACACTCTACAGCTGTTTCATATCTGGTCTCAAGGAGCACATTCGAGACGAGGTGCAAGCACTCATGCCTCGATCATTGAACCATGCGATTACCTTGGCTCGTATACAGGAGGAGAGGTTCAACCGGCAGAGGGCTCGCACCATGAGTAGGCCGGCTTTGACTCCTGCGACCGCAGCACGACGGGAGCAGCCTACGGGTACCAAGCCGACTGTGACTCGGTTATCTTGGAGTGAGTTGTCCGCTCGAAAGGAGAAGGGTCTGTGCTTTAACTGCGACGAGAAGTTTGTGCCAGGTCATAAATGCCAGAAGATACAGGTGTTCATGTTGCATCAAGACGCGGAAGAGCCGGCTCCGGATGAGGAGCTGGCGGTAGATGTGGAGGAAATTGAGTTCGGGGTTTCTATACATGCTCTTGAGGGTTGCGCTCCCCCGCTTACTATGCGGCTGGCGGGCCGGATTGCCCAAGAAAGAGTTACCATTCTGGTGGACAGTGGGAGTACCCACAACTTCATACATCCCGATGTGGCACGACGAGTTGGGCACGTGATTGACAGGGGAGCTGCCTTTCACGTTATGGTGGCGGACGGCAGCCGGCTGCAGTGCGAGGGGGTGTTGCGGGGAGTGGAAATGCGGATACGTGACTATGTGGGAAGTACTGACGTCTACCTGTTACCTATTCGGGGCTCAGACATGGTGCTGGGAGTTCAGTGGTTGCGCCAGTTACAGCGGGTGACATTTGACTGGAAACAAATGACGATGGAGTTTGGGCACGGAGAAAAACAGTTTTGCCTGCAAGGGATCATGTCTTCTCCTGTTAAGGAGGTTTCTCTTCGCAGCTTGCAGCGGTTGAGCGGGGACGGACAGCTGATGGCGGTCCTTCGGGAGGTCCAGACCGGAAATTCCACGCCTTCTGAGGTACCGGTTCAGTTACAGTTACTTCTGACAGATTATGCTGATGTTTTTCAGGAGCCACGTACTTTGCCACCACCGCGGTTTCGCGACCACCGTATTCCGCTCAAGGCGGATGCCGAGCCGACGAATGTTCGGCCGTACCGTTACCCACATGTGCAAAAGGCGGAGATTGAACGGAGTGTCCGCGAGATGCTGGAAGCCGGCATCATTCGGCCGAGTACGAGCTCCTTCTCGGCTCCTATCATTCTGGTCAAGAAAAAAGACGGGTCTTGGAGATTCTGCGTGGACTACCGGGCGTTGAACGGCGCTACTGTCAAAGATAATTTCCCGATTCCTCACATCGAAGAGTTACTGGATGAACTGCATGGGGCGCAACGATTCACCAAGCTGGATCTTCGTTCCGGCTATTATCAGATTTTGATGGCTCAGGAGGATGTTCATAAGACGGCGTTCCGGACGCATGACGGTCATTATGAGTTTCTGGTTATGGCCAACGGACTGACTGGGGGGCCTGCGACATTCCAGGCCAACATGAACGAGATCTTCAGAGATTTTTTGCGGGAATTCGTCCTGGTTTTCTTTGATGATATCCTTATCTACAGCACCACCTGGGAGGACCACGTGCACCACGTGGGGCAGGTCCTTGAGAGACTCCGTCAACACCATCTTTATGCCAACCGTTCCAAGTGTTCCTTCGGGCAGGAGGAGGTGGAGTATTTGGGCCATTTGGTTTCCGGTCAGGGTGTTCAAGCCGATCCACGGAAGATTCAGAGTATGCAGTCCTGGCCGCGACCGGTGACAGTCCGGGCCTTGCGGGGTTTCTTGGGCCTCACCGGGTACTACCGCCGGTTTGTCCAGGATTATGGCAAGATAGCCCGGCCCTTGACCCAGCTGCTGCAGAAGGATTCCTTTTCTTGGACTGAGGAGACGGAGGAGGCATTTCAGGCCCTCAAACGGGCCATGACCTCCACACCCGTGCTTGCCCTACCCGATTTCACGAAGGAGTTCGTGCTGGAGACCGATGCGTCGGGGGTCGGCATCGGGGCGGTTTTGATGCAGGCGGGACGGCCAATAGCCTTCTACAGCAAGGCCCTGGCTCCTCGTACATTGGGCCTCTCGGCCTACGAGAAGGAGATGTTGGCCATCATTCACGCGGTGGCGGTATGGAGGCCCTATTTGTTGGGCCGGCACTTCAAGATCAAGACGGACCACCAAAGTCTGAAGCACTTCTTGGACCAGCGGGTCTCTTCGCCTCTACAGCAAAAATGGGTTACCAAGCTTCTGGGCTACGATTATGAGATTGTGTATCGCCGCGGCAAAGAGAATGTGGTCGCCGATGCCCTCTCTCGTCTCCCAGGAGCTGCTCTCTCCAATATTTCGGGACCGTTGATTGACTCTTTGGCGGATATTCAGGAGGAAGTGTTGCGGTCCGACACGCTTCGGCCGTTGGTGGACTCTTTACAGCGGGGCGAGCCGGGGCCGACCGGCTATCACTTGGGTAACGGCCGGCTATACTATCGGGGACGGGTGGTCGTTCCCGCCGATTCAGCTTGGAAGACGGTTCTGATGCATGAGTTCCACTCCTCTCCCACCGGCGGCCATGCGGGGGTGCTCCGGACCCTCCAGCGGGCGCGCGCAAACGTGTTTTGGGCCGGCATGCGGCGAGACATTGAGCAGTTTGTTCGCCACTGTGACATCTGCCAGCGACAGAAATATGAGACTTCTTCTCCGGCCGGGCTCCTCGTACCATTGGATATTCCGCAGCTTATTTGGGACACAGTTTCCATGGATTTTATCGATGGGCTGCCTAAGTCGAAGGGCAAGTCCGTCATTTTGGTGGTCGTGGATAAGCTTTCAAAGTACGGCCATTTTCTGGCCCTCAGCCATTCGTATACCGGGGAGTCTGTCGCCGCGCTTTTTGCTCGGGACATTGTTCGCCTGCATGGCCTTCCTCGGGCCATTATTTTGGATCGCGATCCTACCTTCGTCAGTGGGTTCTGGCGGGAGCTCTTCAGGTTGCAGGGTACCCGCTTACACTTCAGCACGGCCAATCATCCGCAGTCGGACGGTCAGACGGAGGTCCTCAATCGGGGTGTCGAGACATATCTTCGTTGCTTTGTGATGGATGAGCCTCGGAGTTGGCCGGATTGGTTACACTGGGCAGAGTAATGTTACAATACGTCATATCATTCCGCCAGCCAGATGACACCGTTTGCGGTGGTTTACGGCCGCCCTCCTCCGACCTTGGCCAGTTATGAACCTGGCAGCACTGCCCTTCCGGCCGTGGATCGGGCTCTTCTGGATTGGGATCGTATGTTAGTCACTCTTCGGGAGAACCTCCGCCTGGCACAGGAACGCATGAAGTCCCAGGCGGACAAACACCGCACAGAGCGGGAGTTCGCCGTGGGAGATGAAGTTTTTCTCAAGCTCCAGCCGTACCGGCAGTTGTCTGTGGCTCGTCGTGGCAACCATAAGCTTTCTCCGCGCTACTACGGCCCCTTTCAGATCCTCAGCAGGGTGGGGCCGGTGGCTTATACGCTGGCGTTACCGGCCGGTTCCCGCATTCATCCTACCTTTCACGTCTCTTTGCTCAAGCGGAAGTTGGGTCCGCATGTCCAGCCAAGTTCTTTTCTACCCGAGGTTACGCCTGCGGGCGAGCTGCGTCCGCTACCTGCGGATATCTTACGGCACAGGTGGAAGATTCGGGGCACGGAATACCGGCCCGAGCTCTTGGTCCAGTGGAAGAATCTGCCGGCAGCGCACAACTCTTGGGTAGACTTCTTCGATTTCAAGGAGCTCTACCCGGATTACCACCTTGCGGACAAGTTGGTTCTTGATGGAGAGGGGAATGTTACGCCCCCGCTACGCTTTACGGGTCGTCACTATGTTCGGAGGAGCAAGGATGCGCTAAACAACGGGGCTGAACCTTCCGGTTCAGCCCCCAATCAGTGAACCGGCCGGCCAGGGGCTGAACCAGGCGGGTTCAGCCCCTTTGGGAAGGGCCGGCCGGCCCTTCCGGGCCCGGATATAAATATATCCGGGCAGCCCCCTTTTGGAGGCTATGCAGAGTATAATCAGGTAGCCTCCTTCTTCCTCCTAACCCTAGATCCTCTCTCAATACCTAGATCTTCTCTCTTAGTTGCTCCTTTGTAGTTTCTCCACTAACAGAGTGAAGTTTTTCCTTCATGCCCGTGTGTGATAGCGGCCGACCTCGGAGTAGGAGATCGAAGGTGACAAGGAGTTCATCGCGTGATCGTCATCGATTTCGAATACGGAAGACGCCTCTTTTGTGGGTAATTGTTTCTATCTTTTCCTTTGTGTGCGCCTCTATATTTTCTCGTAGGATAATAGACTCATTGTTGGACTTTCGCCCGAGTTTTGTCAGCGAACGCTACGTCGAAAACTCCAAACGGAGACGTATTTGGAGTTCACGATTTTTGTTGTGCTACGACAAGGGGAACGGAACGAAAGTTGCGAACTTCCTTCCCCGAATTTAAAATTCAACCATTTTATTTGAGAAATCATTTTAAAACAAAATAGCGATTTTGTATTTTACAAAGAAATTAGTTACTTCATTTCTTAAAGTTCGTGTAAATTTCGCTCAAAAACTTTACAAAATTAATTTAATCATCGCATGCATTTAGCGTTTCCTAGAAAAAGCCGACAGGCGCGCAAACCCTACGCGTCGTCCTGCATCACGGCGGCAATGTTCGAGGGCGGCGACATTGTTCAGGGGCGGCGACATTGTTCGGGGGAGGCGACATTGTTCGGGGGCGGCGAGATTGTTTGGGGATGGCGACTGATGTGATCTAAGGTGGGGGTGTAGTTTTTGAAACAAAGTAAGATTGAGAACTTTTAAGATAAGTGCGGCGCGAGGGTATTCACGGGCTATTCTCTAGCGAAAAAAATGACCCGAAGCGTCGCACACGAACGTAAACGCTATCGCACGAACATTCAACATCATGAAACTAAATTTCACGAGCACAGGAATTAGGTGTTGACAATAACACGTAAGAAAATACGATAATTAGGGGATGAGATTAACTAGCGCAAGCTCATAATAATTACTACTCATTTCAACAAGTAAGCATAAAAATTACTAGTGTTCGCAAGCGTGGAGATGAGAGGTATACCACGGGGAAGAGAGGCGGAGACTTCCAAGTCCCCTGAAGGTGTAGGAGGAAGCTGTAGGGGCTGCAGGGCTCGGGATTGCCTGGAATCGGGCTGCCTGGAAGTGTGGGAGGACTGAGGGTTGGCAAGAACAACTAACTGAAGGCTGGAAGTCGTGAAACAGGTCCACGGGAAGGATAAATCCTGGAGGTGCACTGAATCCGTCAGAGGAGGGAGCTGGGGCCATCGACAATGCCCAAAGAAGGCTCGGGCGGGCTCGACGGCGGCTGGAGAGGCTTCAGGCAGCAGATCTGGTGGGGGAAGGGCTTCCCTGGAGGTTTCCAACGGTGAAGCAGGAAACTGGAAGTAGCGACGAGGTTGCAGGAGCTTCCGTCGGGAGGAAGAAGTGCAGGAAGGAGGTGGTGGCTTCAGGGTGGTGTCGACTAGCAAAGAGGAGAAGCTAGACGGAGGGGAAGGAGGCTTCTGGCGGTGGCTTCGTCGTCAGAGGAGGACCGGGAGGGAGAAACGACGGTAGGAGCGGCGTCGGGCTGAGCGGCACTGGACGGAACCAAACCGAGAGATAAAATTCTCGGTTCAGTTCTATTTTCAGCCCAGTGATAAGAGAGGAGGATTTCTTTTATAGAAGGGAATTAGGGTTTTGTAGGCTATTGGCATCCATCTAAATGAATATACGAAGTAGGGAAATGGGCCAAAGGGAAGTGGGCTGATTGTGCTCACCCAAATGGGTGTTTTCATAGCTTATAAATATTTAAATTAAAATAGTTAAATAAATTAAAGCTTGCCCTAAGCAAACCTACCTCCTAAAATACCAGACCTATGCATTTAGGGTCATGTTGGCCGGTCACACCAACGAGCCTGCGTGAAAGCGTGCGAGATACAAAATTATATCAAAAGCGCTAATAAGTGCGCGATACAACTTGACGGTACACCATAATCCAAAAATGCGCAAAAACCTACGTTACAACAATAAAAGACACGTGTGATAAAAATAAAAATAAAAAACGAGGCGACGAGGGTTGCATCAATTCTCCCGGGGTTGAAAGAGCTCGACCCCGACGAGACTCTATGCAACCTGCAAGTGGAAAGTCCAAGCGTCCATCGAACAGATGTTGCATACTGTCTTGCTGATGTCATGGCTGCGACCCAAAATCTGCAAGTAACCTCTCATCCCAAAAGCTCGTGATCCATTAGTCAAAATTTCATGTAAAATATTTAAAAAAACATTAATTATTAGAGCTTTCAGATGATGACAGGGGCGGTGTGTGGGGAAAACATGTGGCAGTAGGGAGAACAGGAAGCAAGTGGAATCAGCCCGTGGAATCAGTAACTCATAACGCAGCATACTCTCGTCCGATAGACACCTACGAACGTCTGCTAGACCCGGATCGAATATCGTCCTAAATTCGCCCGTCAACGTCTCGCTCGAGTCATAAAATTTTAAGAACATCCCAATTTGATCAATAAAAAACTCTTGAAACGGGTGTCCTGATGGGGAGTGAAATATCTAAGTATCGTCTCGACTCCCTCAAGACTATTAAACCTAGAAGTGTCAGGACTCAAACGGTAGTGATGTGGTCGTGCAACATGCTGTCCTATATCCATAAAGAAGCGATGCGAATAAAACGCGTGCTCGCCAAAAACAAAATCAGTATGGGGTGGCGACTCGAGTTTCACAGGCGAGGGACCACCAAACACAATGTCTGTGGGCTCAAGTGTTTGTGGCGGTAGTGTACTAAGAAAGTCAGGACATAAGACGCACGAGTCGGTGTCACCGAAGATGGTCTCATCACTAACCAACTCCCTTGGGAGAAGAGAAAGCGATGATGTGTCATCCGAGGTGAGTGACACATCATTAATAAGTCCTCCCTGGAGTGCGGGCCTCGGGAAACAACTCGGCGACTGAAGGGTGTGAGTCAGTGGGGGAAAGTGGACACACCATGTCAATCGGGAGGAAGGAATGAGGAGAAAAGAACCCATCTTCCTGGAGCAGGGGCTCGGGAAGAACCTCCTCGATCGAAGGGGGTGCTAAAACGGAGATAGTCGGAGACACGACTTCCGTCGGGGTGGTAAAAATAGGAAGAATCTCTTCTTCCTGGTGCAAGGGCTCAGGAAGAACATTCTCGACTGAAGGGAGTGCTGTAGTGGAGAGACGTGGAGTCACGACATCAGTCGAGGTGATAAATATAAGAGGAAATTTTTCTTCCGGGAGCAGGGGCTCCGGAAGAATCTCCTCGACTGAAGTGAGCGTCACAGTGGGGGTGGGTGGAGCTAAAGTGCTCGTCGTGAAACTGAGGAGATGTGGAGGACTAACGAAACACCTAACCTCGGGTTCCACAACGTGATATGAAGTGGGAAGATATGCAGGAGCAGCGTAATACGTGCGCGTTGTCACCTCCTGGTTGTGAACAGAGGTGCACAACCCACGCAAATTCTATCGGACGTCAGCAGTGACGCACTCAACATCCTTCTTCAAAGCTCTAATATGCGCATCTAAATCACTCATCATTTTTTAAACAAAAACAAAAATCTAAACCTAGAATTTGAAGAGGATTGGCGCTATCACACGATAGGAGTGAGATATCCCAACAATCACACCAAACTGATGTGATCCAAGGTGGGGGTGCAGTTTTTGAAACAAAGTAAGATTGAGAACTTTTAAAATAATTGTGGCGCGAGGGTATTCGCGGGCTATTCTCTAACGAAATAAACGACCCTAAGCGTCGCACACGAACGTAAACGCTATCGCACGAACATACAACGACATGAAACTAAATTCCACAAGCACAGGAATTAGGTGTTGACAATAACACGTAAGAAAATACGATAATTAGGGGATGAGATTAACTAGGGCAAGCTCATAATAATTACTACTCATTTCAACATGTAAGCATAAAAATTACTAGTGTTCGCAAGCGAGGAGATGAGAGGTATACCACGGGGAAGAGAGGCGGAGACTTCCAAGTCCCATGAAGGTGTAGAAGGAAGCTGCAGGGGCTGCAAGGCTCGAGATTGCCTCGAATCGGGCTGCCTGGAAGTGTGGGAGGACTGAGGGCTGGCCGGAACAACTAATTGAAGGCTGGAAGTCATGAAACAGATCCACGGGAAGAAGGAGAAATGTCGGAGGTGCACTGAATCCGCCGGAGGAGGGGGCTGGGGTCATCGACAGTGCCCAAAGAAGGCTCGGGCGGGCTAGACGGCGGCTGGAGAGGCTTCAGGTAGCAGATCTGGTGGCGAGAAGGGCTTCCCTGGAGGTTTCCGACGGTGAAGCGGGAAACTGGAAGTAGCGGCGAGGTTGCAGGAGCTTCCGCCGGGAGGAAGAAGTGCAAGGAGGTGGTGGCTTCATGGTGGTGTCGACTAGCAGAGAGGAGAAGCTAGACGGCGGGGAAGGAGGCTTCTGGCGGTGGCTTCGTCGTCGGAGGAGGACCGGGAGGGAGAAACGACGGGAGGAGCGACGTCGGGCTGAGCGGCGCTGAACGGAACCAAACCGAGAGATAAAATCCTCGGTTAAGTTCTATTTCCAGCCCAGTGTTAAGAGAAGGGGGATTTGTTTTATAGAAGGGAATTAGGGTTTTTTAGGCTATTGGTTGCCATCTAAATGAATATATGTTAAGCCTCCCGACGAGGCTAGGCTATTCGGGCAACATTACCAGCGGCGGCAACGGCGCGTGCAAGGCAACAACGGGGCTGAACCAATGGGTTCAGCCCCCTCTTCTTAAAAATAGGCTCAAGGGGGCTGAACCGCATTGGGTTCAGCCCCATGGGGGCCGGCCGGCCCCCTTGGTTGGCCGGCCTGGGGTCCCGGGTTATAAATACCCGGACCCCTCTCTTTTGGAGGCATGCAAGAACTAACCAAGGTATTTCTCTCTTCCTTCTCTTTTCAACCCTAGCACCTATCTTCTTCCTCTAGATTTTCTCCTTCCTTAGTTCCCGCATAACATTTGGTATCAGAGGATTCCTTCCTCCGTCATGGTGAATACACGCTCGCAAGAGGAGAATGGCCGCTTGGAAACCCTAGAGGAGAGTTTGATGGGGCTTACCGATTCGGTAGCCGCCATCGAAGAAAATGTCAAAACGTCCACTCAAAGGTTGGAAGAGCGGATCGACGACCGCTTGAACGATATCATGACGCTATTAGCGCAAAATTTGAAGGGCAAGGCGGTGGCAGAGGAGGAACCGGGCGGATCTACAGGGAATAGGCCGGAAATGCTTGGAATTGGCGGATCGGGTGCGGGAGGTGCGGGATCGGGATCGGGAGCGGCTGGCGTCGGACTCGCTGCTGCGAGCCAGACGGGGGTCGGATCGGGCGCGGCGTATCACGGAGGGGCCGGATCGGCCTGGGGCGGCGTCGGGTTGGCCGGATCGGCTTCAGCGCACATGCAAGGGCCCGGATCGGCGGGTGTTGCCGCTGGCTGGGCTGGATCGGGGACGGCGAGCATGTCGGGGGTCGGGTTTGTCCCGGCGGGTTACGGTGGAGCGGGGAATGCAGCAGGAGGCTCCGGAGGGGTCGGGTGGACATCAGCGGCCCCTGTGGGGCTCGGATCGGGGTTGGCGAGTCATCAGGGCGCCGGATTTGGGCCGGGTGGCTTCGGCATGGCTGGAGGGGGCTTCGGAGTGGCTGGACCCTCCGGGGCAAGCATGGGGAGGGCCGGATTTGGACCGGCAGGCCTGGACATGGCAGCCAGGGGTGGCGGGTACGCAACTGGTGCTGACGGGCGGGCCGGGACTTTTACCGAGCACGCTCCTTGGAGGCAAGGTGGGGATGGGTTGTTACCCCCACCGGCAGGAAGAGGGCAACCACCAGGCTTTGGAAGAGGGGTGCAGTGGGGAGAAGGGGGGCCCTTCCGTCATGGGGCCCCAGTGGCGGGGGAACGCGGCCAAAGGCCGTACATGGCTCCCAAGTTGACTCGGATGAATTTCCCTCGCTACAGTGGGGGCGACGCGTTGGAGTGGGTACAAAAAGCTGAGTTATTTTTCAACTATCAGGAGGTGCCAGAGGCTCAGTGGGTGCAGCTAGCGTCCTTCCATCTGGAGGATGACGCGTTCCAGTGGACACAGTGGTTCTTGCGAGGACGGGAGTATGTTCCGTGGGAGGAATTTGTGGAGGGCTTCACGGCTCGATTTGGGCCTTTGGAGTTTGAAGACTTTGAGGCGCTTTTACAGAAGCTACGGCAGAAGGGTACCGTGATGGAGTACAGGACGGAGTTTGAGAAGCTGGCCAACAGGGTTCAGTGGGAAGAAAAGACACTCCTCAGCTGTTTTGTATCGGGACTAAAGGATCACTTACGCGATGAGGTTCATGCCTACATGCCCCGTAGTCTGAACCATGCGATCAGCTTGGCGCGCATTCAAGAGGAAAAGTTGAATAGGCAGCGAGCCCGCATTCTGGCAAGGCACACTACTACACCGGCTGCGGCCAGGAGAGAGACCCCAGTGACCGGCCGACCGACGGTGACACGGTTGTCTTGGAACGAGTTACAGGCACGGAAGGAGAAGGGCCTTTGCTTTAACTGTGATGAGAAATTTACGCCGGGGCACAAGTGTCCGAAGGTCCAAGTCTTTATGTTACATCAGGAGGAGCAGCTTGAGGGGGACGAGTTTCCGGAGGAGGATTTGGAGCCTGGGGGGGACTTCGATTTGACGGAGTTGGGTGTGTCCCTTCATGCCATGGAGGGGTGCAATCCACCTCCGCTTACTATGCGGCTGGCAGGGAGGATTCGGTAGGAGAGGGTGACCATCCTGGTGGACAGTGGGAGTACTCATAATTTTATTCATCCCGATGTGGCACAAAGGGTGGGGCACGTGATTGACGCAGGAGCGGCGTTCCAGGTTATGGTTGCAGACGGTAGCAAACTACAGTGCCAGGGGGTGTTGAAGGCGATGGAGCTTCAGATGCAGGGTTATGTGGGGTGCACGGATGTCTATCTCTTACCGATCCGGGGTTCAGATATGGTGCTGGGAGTGCAGTGGCTCCAGCAGTTGAGGAGGGTGACTTTTGATTGGGACCAGATGATGATGGAATTCTCGCAAGGGAGCCGTCAGTTCTGTTTGAAAGGGCTCCGATCTTCTCCGGTCAAGGAGATCTCCATTCGCAGCTTACAGCAGCTTCAGGAGTCCGCTAGTCTGATGACGGTCCTGTTGGGGGTGAGGTCTGGCGAGGATGGACCGACGGAGGTTCCTGACCAGATGCGAGCGTTGGTGGAGGAGTATGATGACATTTTTTAGGAGCCGGGGACGCTTCCACCGTCACGGTTCCGTGATCACCAAATTGTGCTACAGACGGGGGCGGAGCCGCCCAACACTCGTCCTTACAGGTACCCCCACATGCAGAAGGCAGAGATCGAGCGTAGTGTGAAGGAAATGCTGGAGGCCGGCATTATACGGCCTAGTACCAGTTCCTTCTCAGCACCGATTATTCTGGTTAAAAAAAGGACGGATCGTGGCGTTTCTGCGTGGATTATCGGGCCTTAAACAGTGTCACCGTGAAGGATAAGTTTCTGATTCCCGTGATTGAGGAGCCGTTGGATGAGTTGAGTGGGGCGACTATATTCACGAAGCTGGATTTGCGATCCGGCTATTATCAGATTCTTATGAAGGAGGAGGACGTGCATAAAACGGCGTTCAGGACTCATGACGGCCACTACGAGTTCTTAGTGATGGCGAATGGCTTGACGGGGGGACCGTCTACCTTTCAGGCCAATATGAATGAGATTTTTCGCTCATTCCTGCGACACTTCGTCTTGATCTTCTTTGATGATATTCTGATCTACAGCGCTACTTGGGAGGATCATTTACGTCATGCGGCTCAGGTCTTCTCTACTCTTCGGCAACATAAACTCTATGCTAAGAAGTCCAAGTGTTCTTTTGGACAACAGGAGGTGGAGTACTTGGGGCATCTAGTCTCCGCGGAAGGGGTGAAAGCCGACCCACGGAAGATCGAGAGTATGCTTTCGTGGCCCCGACCTCTGACCATCCGGGCGTTGCGGGGGTTCTTGGGCCTCACTGGGTACTACCGGCGTTTCGTACGAGATTATGGGAAGATTGCACGGCCACTTACGCAACTGCTACAGAAGGATGCTTTCTCGTGGCAGGATGAGGCCGAGACCGCCTTTCAGGCGTTGAAGAGGGCGATGACGACGACTCCAGTGCTGGCACTCCCTGATTTCACTAAGGAGTTTGTGATCGAAACGGATGCTTCCGGCGTGGGAATGGGCGCAGTTTTGATGCAGGAGGGGCGGCCGATTGCTTTCTACAGTAAGGTCTTGGCTCCACGGACACTGGGCCTATCGGTGTATGAAAAGGAGATGCTCGCGGTTATTCATGCGGTGGCCTTATGGCGGCCATACCTACTGGGACATCGTTTTAAAATACGGACAGATCATCAGAGCTTGAGGCACTTTCTCGACCAGCGGATTTCTTCCCCTCTTCAACAGAAGTGGGTCACCAAGTTGTTGGGCTATGATTATGAGATCGAGTATCGGCCGGGGAAGGACAATCGGGTGGCTGACGCCCTCTCGCGCTTACCGGAGGGGGCCTTGGCACACATTTCGATGCCACGATTGGAGTCGTTGGATGAGATTCAGGAGGAGGTGCAGCGTGATCCCGAGTTACGGGTTATTGTGGAGAACCTGCGGCACGCTCGGGAGGTAACCCCAGGTTATCACTTACAGAATGACCGGCTCTATTATCAGGGACGGGTGGTCATCCCTTGGCAGTCAGCTTGGAGGACGGTGATGATGCATGAGTTCCATTCGTCGCCGACGGGCGGTCATGCGGGTATTTCTCGCACTCTCCAGCGGGCCCGGGCCAATGTATTTTGGAAGGGGATGCGCCGTGACATTCAGGAGTTTGTTCAGCAATGTGATGTCTGCCAACGGCAGAAGTATGAGACTACTTCTCCAGCCGGGCTACTCACCCCCTTGGAGATTCCGCATCAAATCTGGGACACAGTTTCTATGGACTTCATTGATGGGCTGCCCAAGTCGCAGGGTAAAACAGTTATCTTAGTGGTGGTGGACAAGTTGTCCAAGTATGGGCACTTCCTTGCTCTGAGCCACCCCTACACAGGGGAGTCTGTGGCGGCTTTATTTGTTCGGGAGATTGTTCGATTGCATGGGATCCCTCGGGCGATCATCTCCGATCGGGACCCTACTTTCGTTGGCCGATTTTGGACGGAACTCTTCCGCTTGCAGGGGACTTCTTTGCGTTTCAGCACGGCTCACCATCCCCAGACCGACGGACAGACGGAAGTCTTGAATCGGGGCGTGGAAACTTACCTTCGTTGCTTTGTCATGGATGAGCCGCGGACATGGGCCAGTTGGTTACATTGGGCGGAGTACTGCTTCAACACGTCGTATCACTCCGCTAGCAAGCTCACCCCCTTTGAGGTCGTCTATGGACGGCCACCTCCCTCCTTCAGCAGTTATGAGTCAGGCAGTACCGCGGTGGCAGCAGTTGATCGAGCCCTCCGTGATCGCGATCGGACCCTCGCCACCCTGCTCGAGAATCTTCGGGCGGCGCAGGATCGTATGAAGGCACAGGCGGATCGACATCGGACGGACCGGGAGTTTCAGGTGGGGGACGAGGTTTTCCTCAAACTTCGCCCTTACCGGCAGTTGTCTGTGGCGCAGAGGACAAATCAGAAGCTGTCACCCCGCTACTATGGTCCATTTCGGATCACGCGCCGGGTCGGGCCAGTTGCGTATACCTTGGCATTGCCCGAAGGCTCACGGATTCATCCTACCTTTCATGTCTCCTTGTTGAAGCGTAAGCTGGGTGAGGCGGTTCCGGTCTTTCCCGTCCTGCCCGAGGCTACTTCCGGAGGCGAGCTTCGCCCCCTACCGGCGGAGGTACTATTGATCAAGTGGCGCCGTCGGGGCTCAGTGTACTGTCCGGAGCTGTTAATTAAATGGAAGGATCTCTCCGCGGAGCACAATACGTGGGTGGACTTGCTGGAATTCCGGGAGCTTTACCCCGATTTCCCACTTGAGGACAAGCTGGCTTTTGATGGGGCATGGAATGTTAAGCCTCCCGACGAGGCTAGGCTATTCGGGCAACATTACCAGCGGCGGCAACGGCTCGTGCAAGGCAACAACGGGGCTGAACCAATGGGTTCAGCCCCCTCTTCTTAAAAATCGGCTCAAGGGGGCTGAACCGCATTGGGTTCAGCCCCATGGGGGCCGGCCGGCCCCCTTGGTTGGCCGGCCTGGGGTCCCGGGTTATAAATACCCGGACCCCTCTCTTTTGGAGGCATGCAAGAATTAACCAAGGTATTTCTCTGTTGAAGTTGGTGACCGGGCGGTCTGGCGGTTTGTCTTGGCGGGTTGCAGACCGCGCGGTCTGGCGGTTTGTCTCAGTCGGCTTGGAGACCGGGCGGTCTGGCGGTCTTCCCTGGCAGTCTCTCTTCCTCTCTGGTGGTAGCCGTGCGGTTAGCCCTGCTGTCTAACCGCGCGGCTTGTGCGGTTTGTTTTGTATAGTCCGCTTGTCCTGTAAATTATAGTCCCACATCTCTTATTTGTATTCTCTCATCTCTCTTCCATTCTATATAAAGGAGGGCATACCTTTGTAATAGATACCTTTTTTGGATAATAAAATTTCAATTATTCAAAAGTTTATTCGCTTGTTCTCTACTTTTCGCTTCTTTTCTCTACTTTCTAACATGGTATCAGAGCACACGGTCATTTCCTCCTGATTCTGTGCGCCCTCTGTTGTTCGCGGCTTGTTTTCAGCATTCTGCGACTTGCTTCGCGACTTGGCTTCTCTCTGTCCGCGCGGCTTGTTTCTATCCGCGCGGCTTGTTTCTGTCCGCTGCCCTGTTCGCGCGGCTTGCTTCTTCTTCTCTTCTCCTACTGATCTTTGTCGCGGCGACCTGTTTCCTTGTCGCCGCGCTCCTTGCTCTTTTCTCCCGCTCCGACTTCCTAGTCGTTGCGGTCTGTCCCTATCCGCGTGTGTTGTCTATCCACTCGCGGCTTGCTGCTGTGATCTGCCTGACCGTGCGGGTTGTCCCTTTCTCACCCGCATCTTGGTCGCGGTCACCAGCTCTTCTCCTCTCTTCTGTTCGCTCGGCCTTTTTAGTCCGCGCGACCTCTTCCCCGCTGTGCCTTTGACCGCCTTCTCGCAGCTGCTGTGTTCTGCCTGACCGTGCGGGTTATTCCTTTCTTACCCGCATCTTGGTCGCGGTCACCTGCTCTTCTCTTCTCTTCTGTTCGCTCGGTCTTCTCAGTCCGCGCGACCTCTTCCCCGCTGGACCTGTGCCTGTTTTTTCGCCGCTTTCTTCTTGTTGCCTTCTACCCGCTCTTGCTTGCTAGTCGCCTCGGCCTCATCTTTGGCCGCGCGACTTGTTCTCCTCTGTTCGCCCGACTTTTTCAGGTCGTGCGACTTCTTTCCCTCTGCTTTGCTCGGCTTCTTGGAAGCGGCCTTTCTAGCCGCCCGACCTAATTTCTGGTCGCCCGGCTTGGTGCTCTATTCTCTTCTCGCGGCTTGTTCTTCTCGTAGCGGTTTGCTACTCTCTGGCTTCCATGGCTTTCCTCTCCTCCAGCCCGTCAGCCTCCGTGGTCACCTCTTCTGGTAGTGCTCATGTTGTGACTCGCGGACGATGGCTCATCGACTCTGGTGCAACAAGTCATATGACAGGCAACCCTCAATTTTTCTCTCTTCTTGACACACAGGCTCAGTTGCCCCCAGTCATTGTCGCTGATGGATCTCCCTCCCCGGTCCATGGGACGGGCATGGTTCAAGTCACTCCGTCTCTCTGCTTGGCTGATACCCTCTATGTGCCCAAGTTTCCGTGCAATTTATTATCGGTTACTTCTTTATGCAAGCAACTACAGTGTTCTGTCACATTCACCCCTACCTCTTGTGCTTTTCAGGATCCGGACTCCCAACGGACGATTGCTACCGGGACTGAGAGTGGTGGCCTCTACTTCCTTGACAACGTTTCTGCTCTATCCGTCTTCTCCTCCTCCTCTACAGATCTTCTCCAATGGCATCTTCGCCTTGGTCATGCTCCTCCCCGCATTCTACGACAACTCCTGCCGCACCTCCCTCCTCATCATCCTCCTCTAAACTGTGATGCATGTCAACTTGGCAAACATCACCGCTCCTTCCCACCAACGCAGCGTCGGGGCTCCTCCCATCCGTTCGACCTCGTTCACTCTGACATATGGGGTCCCGCTCCTACCCTCACCATCGGTCGGGGCAGTTCCTATTTTGTCACCTTCATTGATGATTTCTCTCGATCTACGTGGGTATATCTTCTTAAAGATCGCTCCGAGTTATTCTCTGTTTGGACCTCCTTTTATTCGATGGTTAAAACTCAGTTCGCTACGTCTATTAAAATCCTTCGTTCTGACAATGCTCAGGAGTATCTTAGCCACGACTTCTCCTCCTTTTGCACTCACCATGGTGTTATTCGTCAAACCAGCTGTGTCTACACTTCCCAACAAAATGGGGTGGCGGAACGCAAAAACCGTCACCTCCTTGATGTCGCTCGCACTATGATGAATCAAATGCATGTTCCTCGCTCCTATTGGGGCTATGCTGTCCTTCTCTCCTGCTATCTCATCAATCGCCTTCCCTCCACCGTTCTCCACGGTGCTACCCCCTTCTCCATTCTTTATCCGGACAAGGATCCCTTTCCTCTTCCTCTACACATCTTTGGGTGCACCGCTTTTGTGCACTCTCCCACTGCCACCCGTGATAAACTCTCACCCCGTGCCACCAAATGTGTCTTTCTGGGCTATTCTTCCACTCAGAAAGGCTATTGTTGCTTTGACCCTGTTACCCGCAAGCAATTTGTCTCTGCGGATGTCACCTTCTTTGCCAATGCCTCTTACTTCTCTCCTGCTTCCTCTTCTCCTCCTCCTGCTCCTCCTTCTCATACCAACTCATCCCTTCCCTCTGCTCCCACTGAGGTTCCGCCCTCTCCACCCACTCCACCGCCTTCCCCATCCTCCTCATCTCCACCCTCTACTCCGCTTTCTCCCTCCACTCCGCTGCCATCTCTCTCTACTCCCGGGTCAGCTCTCTCCACCACAGATACTCCGGATACTGAGGCACCTGCTGACCTGGATCTCCCGATTGCTCTTCGCAAAGGGGTTCGGGCTTGTACCCACCATCCTCTTGCTGCGGTTGTTTCCTACGATCGCCTTACCCCTTCTCGCCGAGCCTTTGCCCTGGCTATCTCGGCAACTACCACCCCTCGTTCCTACCAGGAGGCCCTTACTATTCCTCACTGGAAAGTTGCCATGGATGAGGAGATTGCTACTCTCACTGAACGGGGTACCTGGACCCTTGTTCCGCCTCCTTTCGGCACCGATGTTGTTGGTTGTCGCTGGGTCTTCGTGGTGAAGTTTCTCCCGGATGGCAGTGTGGATCGTTATAAGGCTCGCCTGGTTGCCAAGGGTTTTACCCAAACTTATGGGGTTGATTACTTTGACACTTTCTCGCCCGTGGCTCGCCTCAGCACTATTCGGGTTCTTCTCTCTGTAGCTGTCAACAGGGATTGGCCTATCTCGCAGCTAGATGTTAAGAATGCCTTCCTCTATGGAGATCTGCAGGAAGTTGTTTACATGGAGCAACCTCCTGGGTATGTTGCTCAGGGGGAGACACGGGTATGCCGGCTAAAGAAGGCTATCTATGGCCTCAAGCAGAGTCCTCGTGCCTGGTTTGACAAGTTCAGTGGCATTGTTGCGGCCATTGGTTTTACACGAAGCTCAGCAGATCACTCCTTGTTTGTTCGGAAAACCGCCTCTGGTCTTGTTGTTCTTGCGGTTTATGTTGATGACATTCTTCTTACTGGTGATGACCAGGATGGGATACTGATGACCAAGAAACACCTTCGTCAACATCTGGTTACAAAGGATATGGGCTCCCCGAAATACTTTCTGGGGATTGAAATCTCTAGAAAGCCCAACTCCATGGTCCTTTCACAACGGAAGTATGCTCTTGATCTCTTAAAGGATGCAGGACTCACTGGTGCTAAACCTGCACGTTGTCCTATGGCTGCTGGAGAAGACAAAACTTGGACAGATGACTCACCTCTTCTCTCTGATCTTACGAGATACCGGCGTCTGGTGGGCAAGCTCATATATCTCACGGTAACCAGACCCGACATCTCCTATGCTGTTGGCAAGGTGAGCCAGTTCATGCAAGCTCCGAGGGAGTGTCATCTACAATCTGCTCTGAGGATATTAGAGTATATTAAAGCTGCTCCAGAAAAGGACTCCTATTTCAGAAGAATGGTCACCTAAGGGTTGAAGCTTACTCTGATTCAAGCTATGCAGATGACAAAGGGGACCGCAAATCGACTTCAGGTTTCTGCACATTTGTTGGAGGCAATCTTGTGAGTTGGAAGAGCAAGAAACAGTCTGTCGTTTCCAGGTCTAGTGCAGAGGCTGAATATCGTAGCATGGCATCGACTACATGTGAGTTGAAGTGGTTGCGGGCTCTCATGCTTGACTTAGGAGAGGTTTACAACTATCCTCTTCCTATGTTCTGTGACAATAAGGTCGCGATACACATTTCCAAAAATCCGGTCTTTCATGAGAGAACAAAACACATAGAAGTCGACTGTCATTTTATTCGAGAAGAAATATTGAAGAAACACATTTGCACTCCATTTGTCACGTCCGACCACGAGTTGGCAGACATCTTCACCAAGCCAGTGTCCGCTTCCTTTTTCCACATCTGTGACAAGCTGGGCATGATCGATATATATGCTCCAGCTTGAGGGGGAGTGTTGAAGTTGGTGACCGGGCGGTCTGGCGGTTTGTCTTGGCGGGTTGCAGACCGCGCGGTCTGGCGGTTTGTCTCAGTCGGCTTGGAGACCGGGCGGTCTGGCGGTCTTCCCTGGCAGTCTCTCTTCCTCTCTGGTGGTAGCCGTGCGGTTAGCCCTGCTGTCTAACCGCGCGGCTTGTGTGATTTGTTTTGTATAGTCCGCTTGTCCTGTAAATTATAGTCTCACATCTCTTATTTGTATTCTCTCATCTCTCCTCCATTCTATATAAAGGAGGGCATACCTTTGTAATAGATACCTTTTTTGAATAATAAAATTTCAATTATTCAAAAGTTTATTCGCTTGTTCTCTACTTTTCGCTTCTTTTCTCTACTTTCTAACATTCTCTCTTCCTTCTCTTTTCAACCCTAGCACCTATCTTCTTCCTCTAGATTTTCTCCTTCCTTAGTTCCCGCATAACAATATAGGAATTAGGAAAATGGGCCAAAGGGAAGTGGGCTAATTGGACTCACCCAAATGGGTGTTTTCATAGCTTATAAATGTTTAAATTAAAATAGTTAAATAAATTAAAGCTTGTCCTAAGCTAACTTACCTCCTAAAATACTGGACCTATGCATTTAGGGTCATGTTGGCCGGTCACACCAACGAGTCAAATAAAAATTGTGCGAAAGCGTGCGCGATACAAAATTACATCAAAAGCGCTAATACGTGCGCGATACAACTTGGCGCTACACAATAATCCAAAATGTGCAAAAACATGCGCTACAACAATAAAAGACACGTGCGATAAAAATAAAAATAAAAAACGAGGCGACGTGGGTTGCATCAGCGACATTCGTCGAGGGCGGCGACATTCGTCGAGGGCGGCGACATTCGTCAGAAGTGTTCGTTCTCGATGCGGCATTCCGCATCCGGAATGCAACTATTTTGTCTTTGCTACAATCTCAAGCTATTCCAGATTAGATGTTATTTTTTAATCATCCTATAGTGCCAATATAGAGTATTCTTCTCATTTGTATTTTTGGAATGCAACTACTTTACATAACCATGTCTTGATTATACTTATCCGGAATATTCATACTTTTAATTCCAACAACTGCTTTTATGTTATCTACGTCATTGGAGCTGTAGGTTTTATGAATTAGAGGTTGGAGCTGCCAACATAATTGAACCCTCGCATGGTGGTGATCATCGAGAGCTTCTCGCACATGTAATCACCTGTTTTCTACTTAATGTCGTTTGATTTCTATCGTAAAATAAATTCAACTCTATTTGATACGATTGTGGTGTTTAATTTGTGGCGGTGTAAAAACACATTTTTCAGATGTAAGTCAATTCAACGTTTCTCTTCGTTCGAGGAAAGCTTTAGGAGAGCATGAGGATGAAGTTAGCATTGTATTACATGAAAGTAATTATAATATCTTCTACTATGATTTGTTTCTAAATGACTGCCGTTACTTTTAGACAGCTTTATGATATATATTCCGTATAGCCATATCATAAGAGTTTATTTTGCCGCAGTATATCTTTTATTTGATATTGTAGGATTTTTACTTGAGCTTGCCTGTGAAAACTTCCAAATATTATTGGGAACAAAAACTCCCAAATATTACTGTGTGTGTGTATGTCTGTATGTTATTTTTTTTTACCTTATTTCTGCACTTTCATTTTTTAAATGTTGGTTAGGTTCATTTGTCATTTGATTTACTAAGGTCTATTTGGAATGCAACATAAAGCCACCATTAAATGTGATAAACAACTCAGCATTTGCATAACTCAATTTCAAGGTAGAGACTCTTAACGAACATGACATATTCTGATCAGTATTTGCATAACCTGATGTTTCTTACTGATTGTTACTTTCGGGGTTTTGATATTTTAAGTAGCAGTATTCTTCAATCTCCACCTAATCATCCATGGTTCATAGGTTCAGTCAATCATCTATTAGCTTCTATATGTTTTCATCATTTATTTATTACATTGTTTGCTGAAACACTTCCATGTACGTTGAGAAATCTACAATTTTTTTAATATGTTCAGTAATATTAAGGGCAATCAATTTCTAATTTTATTTATGATTGGTGCAAGTCTGTGCCAACAAATCCATGGCTTCATGTAAGTCGGTGACTTATAATCAATTTCTAATATTAAGGGCCATCAATTTCTAATTAAGGGCCATCAAATTCATGGCTATAGCGAGTGTGAGATTTGGATGTCGCCACTCTCGTCGGATGTCGCCGCCCCCGCCGATTGCCACCCCCCCTCCGATTGTCGCAGCCCACGAACAATGTCTCCACCCACGAATAATGTCGCCTCCCACGACTAATGTCGCAGCCCACGACCAATGTCACCGCCACGACCAATATCATCGTCCACAACCAATGTCTTTGGTTTGCAGGCGAAGCCCGCTTGGATGAGGGCGCAGCCGACAACGCCGCATCGAGAACGAGCACTCCCGAACAATGTCGCCGCCCCCGAACAATGTCGCCGCCCCCGAACAATGTCGCCGCCCCCGAACAATGCCGCCGCCCCCGAATAATGTCGCCGCCCCCGAACAATGTCGCCTCCCCCGAACAATGTCGCCGTCCATGACCAATGTCGCAGCACACGACCAATGTCGCCCCCACGACCAATGTCGCCGCACACGACCAATGTCGTCCCCACGACCAATGTCGCCGCCCACGACCAATATCGCAGTCCACGACCAATATCGCCACCCACGACACATGTTGCCACCCACGACACATGTTGCCACCCACGACACATGTTGCCACCCACGAGAAATGTCATTGCTTTGCGGGCGAAGCCCGTGTGGATGCAGGCGCAGCCCGCAACGCCGCATCGAGAACGAGCACTCCCAACGAATGTCGCCGCCCTTGACAAATGTCGTCATCCCCGAACAATCTCGCCGCCCCCGAACAATGTCTCCTCCCTCGAACAATGTCGTCACCCCCGAACAATGTCGCCGCCCCCGAACATTGTCGCCGCCAATGAACAATGTCGACGCCCACGAACAATATCGTCGTCCACGGCCAATGTCGTCGTCCACGACAAATGTCACCCCCACGACCAATATCACCGCTCACGACCAATGTTGTTGTCAAGCAGGCGAAACCTGCTTGGTTACGGGCGAAGCCCGCAGCGACGCATCGAGAACGGGTGAAACCCGTTCGAAGATGCTTTTGGTGAAACATTCAAAATTGTCAAATATAGCTTTATTATTTTAATCTAATGACTTTGCATATATTATAATCTATTTCAAAAAAATACACTGTTCATTCAAGAAATTACACTTTATCCCTAAATTAAAATTAATGGTGGAAAAAATAAAATCAAAAAAAATAGTAGAATTCCTATACCTAATATGGCAGGCTGTCATTAGAAATGTCTGCAGTATTTTGGAGGAAGGATGTCAACGCTATTTTCGAGGAGCTGCTATTAAACACATCAACTTTATTAAAGTTGATTTGGCATGCACGATGATATATATATCAGGATGAGAATTTTTTTAACAAAACGCATAAAGTGGTGTATAACTATTTTCCACATTAATTAATTGATCAGGACGGAGCACTGTGAATGTCGCAGTCGGGGTACAATTGCAGTTTGTCGTAGGGGCGGAATCTCGTGTCTGTCACTCGTGTGTGCGTGTATATATTCAATTATTTATATATACAAATAAGTATCATGGTGTAACCCTGGAGGCCAATCCAACTTCATTGAATCGTTGATTCCATTTAAACTCAAACAACAGTTGTCTGATTAACACAACTCCAAGCAACGGCCCTTCAAAATCCTGTGCGTCTACTAGAGATCCACAGTTCATATCCCGCTCTTCTACTCCTGTAGACATATATGGAAAACGCAATCTCAAAAACGAGAAGGACGATATCACGCGCGTCTTCTCCGCCAAATCTAAACGTCGCTAGCTCATACTGTGGGCGGGGTTTACTCTCATTCCATGCAAGAGCTAGGACCCCAAGACATCCCAGGCGATTTTCTCCCCACGACTGGCGACCTCGCACATATTCCAGGTAAGCCTTCACATCTTTGCATTTCCCCTTCCCTAATGATGCATTGCCCTAGCTTCTACAACTCGCCGCGGGAAAAATCCCTCTTCAAGCTCTTCCTCGGCACCTTTCTCACTCTCCTTTTTGGCGTCCTCTCCATCAACAAAAACTCATTGGGTTCGAATAAAGTGACTATGATCAGGCTTTCTTTACGAAGAAACAGAATCAACTGAGTCCAACAGCAACCTCATAGGGCATGATCCAGGTAAGAATCCTCTTCTTTCTTGCATCCATTTTCCTCCTCGGCCATTTGTCTAAGTTGTCTCTACTCTCATTTTATAGTTCCCTCCAGTTAATCTCGGATCTTGCTTACCTGAGACAACAACAGTTAGTATGAAGTTTACAACATCAAGGTATTCTCGCTCACAAAGTTGAACGAATCTCAGCTTTCTCATTATTTTCATTGTATTCTTCGAATTTTTTGTGGGGCCTCTGGTTCTTCGCTCCTATTTTCTAGTGGAACTCTAACTAATACATCAACGCATAAAAGATGTTCGGTCGAATGCCCCAATAATGCGGAAAAGTGTTTGACCATTAGGTTCTTTTCTCCTCATTTGTTCTGGACCTCTCTACCTACTAAACCATTGCATACAAGATGTTAATACCTTCAGATTTTCACAGGGTATGCAAGCAAGTCTTGCAGATTTTAATACCATCAAATGAAAGTCCTGCATCTGAAATTTTATTATGATCTGACGACCTAAGACCTGCACATTTGCGCTTTCTTAGATTAATTTTTTCCCATAAAATGTATTGTGGGAACTGTTATAAATGTCTCTCTCTGATGGGATATGGTGACATGGCCAAATTGTCAGCTTATCCGTGATTGAAAGGGTATTCTGAACTCTTGAACTTTCCCATTGTGTTCCTATCATGCCCTTTGTAAAAATTCAAGTGCACAACTTACAGCTGCGATATGGTTGTACAACACTTCAATCTATTGCTTTTGTCAATTTTTTATTCTTTCATTGTTACATTGGAGGAACTCGGGATAATTACACAAAACAATAAATCACACAACGTGAACTCCTCTGTTTGAATAATTCATGGCACTGATGACAAATATTTAAACTTTAGGCTTTTGCATATGTTACCTGTATGATTCTACTGTCTTCATATACCGAATCTGCTATAGAATCTACAAGGAAACTTTCACAAGCAGTAAATATAGTTCTCACTGAAATCAATGCTCCTACTGTTTGCGTCATTATGTTTTAAAAGTTTGCACATTTCCCTCACATTCCCAATCTAAGTAACCATTTACTGTGCTTACCTATTACTCCTTAATGATGTTCTTTTGTTGGCTCCGATACTGATTTCCTTCAACTGAAAGCTACTGATCTTTTCTTATTATTCACTGAAGCACTTCTATTTGTTTCTACATATTGCTTTAACAATGCCTTCGCATTCATGTTTGGTGCAATTTCAGATTCTCCTTAAAACCCTCAGATCAGTTTTACTTACGGAGGTTCTCCAAAAGAAGAAACTAGGTGTGTTTGTTCTACCTAACTACACTATATATATTACGGTACCAAGAAGATCCGGCAAGGGGAGGGCAGGCGGAGAGGAAGAGAGAAAAAGGGGGGCTAGGGTTGAGAGGAAAGAAACAAGGGAACAGCCCTTTTTTAATTCACATCCAAAACAAATACAACAGCAGGTCCACATGCCCCCTCTTATAGTGACGAGGAGCGAATACAAAAGGAAATAACGGAAATAGGAAATAACAGAAATTACTAAAAAGTGCATAACCCAAACATAGCAACATATTTAATATTAAATATCATCGGCGCTTGCCATAGTCGGCTTCTCCATGTTAATACCAACCGAGCACGCTTTCTCCGCCGACTCTGGTTCCCGCCGCTTGTAAACCCACCATGGCCGCACCTCGTGCATATCCATAACAATGTTGTCGTCTGAAAAATTTGTCTTGTCCTAAAGACAGAAGTCGGAAAACTGTCGGCGAAAATCATCCCGCAGTAGCCAAGTAGTCGTGGACGGTGGGCGGTGGTGCCACGCCATGAGGAGTTCCTTCGGGTCCGCATCGTCAGAAAAATGGTGCTGGCGGTCCAAAATGTTGTGTGGATAAGTGGGGGTGGTGTCGGAGTACTCCAGATCACTTGGTATGTGGTTCAATGTCTGGTGCTCACCCACGACTCGGCGCAGCTGAGAGACGTGGTAGACCGGGTGAATGCGGCTCTCTTCGGGAAGTTGAATCTTGTAAGCGACGACCCCAATCTGGGCTAGGACGGTGAACGGTCCAAAGAATCGCGGAGCGAGCTTAGGGCACGACCGTTTGGCGATTGAGAGTTGCCGGTACGGATGTAGCTTGATGAAGACCTTTTCTCCGACATGAAATGATAGGTCCCGACGTTTGCGATTGGAGAAGGATGTCATCTTGGCCTGGGCCCGGCGGAGGTGGTGTTTGAGGCTATCCAGAATAATGTCCCAATCCTGTAGATGATGCGTCAAACTCTGTGGAAGGCTCTCCCCGGGGAGATGTCGTACGATATCTGGTGGTGGGTGGTCGTAGAAGGACTGGAATGGAGTCGTGCTCGCGGTATTGTGGTAGGCGGAGTTGTAGGAATGCTCGGCCCAGCCCAACCACTTGGCCCTAGTGCCCGGCCTCTCGTCGATGAAACAGCATAAATACGTCTCCAATCAACGGTTGAGAACCTCTGATTGGTCATCTGTTTGCTGATAGTAGGCGGAGCTCACGCGGAGGTGCGTGCCTTGAAGGCAAAATAGGGACATCCAGAAACTGCTCAGAAAGAGGGGATCGCGATCGCCAACGATGGAGCGCGGAAATCCATGGAGGCGTACGACTCCTGAGATGAAGTTGTCGGCCACTCCCGCTGTCGTGCACGGGTGTCGGAGGGGAAGAAAATGCGCGTACTTGGAGATTCGGTCCACTACCACCAGGATGCAATCAAACTCATTGGACTGTGGCAAGCGAGTAATGAAATTCATGGCGATGTCTTCCCAAATGCGGTCCGGAATTGGCAGGGGCTGCAGTAACCAGCTCGGGAACATGGTTTCGTACTTTGCTTTCTAGCATGGGAGGCAGGTGATCACATGGGCTTTGACCTGCTTGAACATGTAAGGCTCCAGTGTGGCCTTCGGAGGTGTCGCATGGAACTCAGCCAGGAGGCGTGGGATGAGCGGAGAGGCCGCAGAGAGCACTAAGCGCCTACGGTAAAAGAATTGGCCGCCTACTAATGAGTATGGGGGGTGGCTGTCTGGGTCGGCAATTAGGGTTGTCTGAATGGAGGCCAGGTGAGGGCCCTTTTCCACATCATACTGGATCGAAGCGCGTCCTCCTAGACCAGGCGGGAGATGGCGCAAAGTTCAAGGGACTGCACTTGCCGGGAAAGAGCGTCCGCCACCTGATTCGTGTGGCCCGATCGGAACTCAATAGTGAAGTATTCGAGGAGCTTGGCCACCCAAAGTTGTGCTGGCATGGCGATCTTCTGTTGGAGGAGGTACCACAAGCTATGGTGATCGGTGTCGGCGATGAAGATGTGGCCCAGGAGGTATGGTCGCCAATGCTGAATTGCTAGGACGAGCGCCATGAGTTCATTCTCATAGGCCGAACGGCTCCGAATGGTGCTGGAGAAGGCCCGGTTGTAGCAGGCGATGGGGCAGGCGCCTTGCATACGAACCGCACCCACGCCAGTGCCCGAGGCATCGTACTCCATGATGAATGGCTGGGTGAAGTCCGGCATGCCCAAAACGGGGCCGTTTACGAGTGCCGCCTTGAGAGCTGTGAAAGCGGACATGGCCGTCGGGGTCCACGTGAAGGGTCCCTCTGAATACTTAAGCAGATGCGTCATGGGTCGGGCGAAGGCATCGTACTCCCAGATGAAGCACTGATAGTACCCAGTCAAACCCAAGAAGCCCCGGACATTCCGCTGGGAAGTGGGGGTCGGCCAGCGTAGAACGCCCGCCACCTTGTCTTCGTCCATGGCCACGCCTTTGGCCGAGATCGTGTGGCCAAAATAGCTCACGGTAGTCACGCCAAACGAGCACTTCTTGCGGTGGAGGTCCAAATGATGTTGTCGAATCGTCTCGAGCGTGCGTCGCACATGGCAAAGATGTTCCTGCCAGGATGAGCTATATACCAAGATATCATCGAAAAAAACAAGGACATGTTGTCGGAGTATCGCTCGAAAGATGTTAATGGTGGCCTGAAAGGTGGCGGGGCGTTGGTCAGGGCATGACCAGGAACTCGTAATGCATGCCATGTGTCTGGAATGTTGTCTTCAGAATGTCTTTCGGTCGCCCCGGATCTGGTGGTACCCCGCCCGGAGATCGAGCTTCGTGAAGAAAGCGGCTCCGTGGAGTTCATCCAAAAGCTCCTGAATGAATGGGATGGGGTACTTGCCTGGAACCGTTGCTTTGTTCAATTCCATGTAGTCGACGTAGAAGCGCCAACTTCCGTCCTTCTTGCGCACAAGGAGGACCGGACAGGAAAAAGGGTTGGCACTGGGCCGGATGAGGCCGCCCATGAGCATGTCCCGTACGAGGCGTTTGATCTCATCCTTCTGAGCATGCCCGTAGCGATAGGGACGAACAGAGATGGTTGCGGTGTGAGGTGCCAGTGGAATGGCATGGTCTGTGACCCGCGCCGGCGGTAAGCCGATGGGGGCGGTGAAGACATCGACGAACTCGTCAAGGAATCGCGAAAGGTCAGAGGGAAGCCCCGTAGTGCCCGTCGATGCAAACTGCAGCTGCCAGAGCCAAGTCGAGAACTCCACGTCGGAAGTACGGCGGATGGCCCGTAAGTAGACCGGTGTGTGGAGAAGAGTGGAGTCGCCCACGAGGTGGCAAGGAAACCCCTTCCAGAAAAACTGCATAGACATCTCGGCCCAATTGACCTGAATGTTGTCCAACGTCGTTACCCACGCGACGCCAAAGATGATGTCGACGTCGCCCAATTCAAAGACATAAAAATCGGCCGTCACCAAACAAGATTCCAAGGTCACCTGCACGTCGGTGCACGAACCTGCGGTCGGACGTCGGCGATCGTCGCCTAAACAGACAGTAAAATCCGTCGACGCGGTGCATGGAATGGAGAGGCGTGGGACCAAATGCTGTGAAATAAAGTTGTGCCTTGTGTCGCTATCAATCATAATGAGGACTGGATGGACCTGGACAAAGCCTGCAAATTTCATCGTCTGAGGTCTGGTGATGCCGCCCACCGAGAAGCAGGGAAGATCCAAGCGGTGGAAGGTGGCGTCGTCGACCTCTGGGGGTGGTGGCTCATCGGATATCTCGAGCACCTCAACGTCCTTCAATGTGATTTTGGGGCCCAGGTCCACGATAATTGCATGAAACTCTATCACGGTGCACTCGTGATTGGGAGAGTAAGGTTGTCGGCATCTGAAGGATAACCTCTTTTTCCTGAGCTCATTGTTGTCCCCGTTAGAAAGGTGATGGGTGTTTGGGGTGCGGCCTGGACGAGGCCCGCCCGGGGGAGGTGGCCGCGGACCGAAGTCCTGCGGTGGTAGCGGCCGAGGAGGAGGAGGCCCGGTGGCGGTCGGCGGCCGGGCAAAGAGATCTGCCTCCACTGCACGCGCTAGATCGAGTGCTTCGGAGACCGTCCGCGGATGGTAGGTGCGGAGATGGTAGCGAATCGACGGAAGGAAATGTGATCCGGCGGAAGGCCCGGAACGTGCGTCACCAGGGCGACGAATTCGTCGATGTATGCGTCGAGGTCGGCCGACTGGCGGATGCTGCAGATATGCTCAATCACGGAACCGGCGTAGCGAGGCTCATACCGTTGGACCATTTCCTATTTCAGTTCACCCCAAGAGATGTGGGGTTGGGATTGGCGTAGCCACCACGCCCAATGCAGAGCGGATCCGTCAAGGCCGACCACGGCAATGCCGACCTTACCCGCCTCGGGTGTGAGGTGGAGGTTGAAGTATTGTTCCGCCCTGGCGATCCACCCCATGGGATCGGTGTCGGAGAAATGTGGGACATTAAGGGTAAGGACGAGCGACTTGAGAGAGGGATGGCTGTAGCGGCCGGGGGTGGTGGGCCAAGGAGCGAGCCCCCGTCCGTAGAGGAGGTGCAACCGTCGTTGGTGGCGAACGCCGGAGATGCAGGTCGGTCGTCCATGCGCGTAAGGATGGCCTGCAACGTGGCCTGGATGGAGGCGAACTGAGAATCATGGGCGTCGAGGCGACGCTGGACGCTGTCGTTGGGGGCCTCGGCGGCTGGGATGTCCGAGTGGGCGCGGGTGGTGGGGGCCATGCGTGAGAGAGAATGCACGGCGGAGGAGAACGCAAGGTGGAACCCGCGACGCGATGCGGTCCGGCGGAGAAACCGTGCGGTGTGCGTGCAGGTCGCAGCGAAAACGCGAAGCGGTACCGCGGTGTGCGTGACGAGCTGCAGAGTCGCGGGGAATCGGCCTCAGCTACTTTCGAGTTTCTACGCGGCGGATCGTTCCGCTGGGGACTCGCGGCGGAAGCGACCTGCTTGGGGAGATGATGTGGATGGCCCGGCGACGCGATACCGTGAACAGAAGGTGCAGTCGGGAAAACAAACGGTCGGCGGCTTCTGATGCGCGTTCGGCAAGTGCACCGGTCGCTCAAGTAATATAAAATGGGAGAATATCCCAAGTATCGATCTCTTGAGGAACGCAAAGTGAGTGCGTGATTCGATTGTTTAGAGAATTAGTTATAAAGGCAAAAAGAAAATACGGGGCTTGATTTTAGGGAGTGATTCGAACAAGAGCAACTAAATTAAAAGTGTGGGTTGCCTTCACCGCCTTGCTAGGGCGGATGGAATCGTAGGCTGATGGAGGGAAATGGATGAGGGTCGCAAGCACCTTCTCGCAACGCACACAACTAGCAATTGCTAGTGCGGCACTCACACAATGGCGGGGATGACGAGATGAAATGGGGGCGCTCCTCACACGCATAAACCACAGAGTAAACACAGACATGTAAGATAGCATTAATGAAATTAGGGTTTAAGCAATCATCCACAAAACATCCAAAAACACCAAGAGAAGTTTACTACAAGCGAAGAGGGGAGAAGAATACAACTGATACACGAAGACTCATCAAAAGTTCGCGGTCGGAGTCGAGGGTTGTCAATCCTCTTCCAAGCTCGGGTTTTGACTGTCGTCCAGGGTCCAGAAGAGCTGTCACTTTCTTCCACGCTACCCGTCTTCTTTGTCAATAGTCTCTGGTCACATTCTTCACCGAAGAACTCTCTGAGTGCAGCGAGAAATCCCACAAAACAAAGCTTGGATGCTTGCGAATGACGGAGGAGGCCGAGAGGATACTCTAGCTTGAGATTTGCAAGGAAAATATGGTCGGAGCATCTCAAGATGATTGGGCGGTGGTGGAGCGGCGGAGTGGCGCGAAAATGGGAGCTTGGGAGCGGGCCAAATGAAGTTCTCTTTTACATAGGGCAAATCCTGCGGCTCAAATAGTAACCAGTCAGAAAATAAGGAACGCACGGTCGAACGCACGACCGTGCGTTCATCGTGTGATAATGCAACACAGAATCACCCAGCCTGGAAGACGAACCAATCGTTCGATTTTGAACACGCACGGTCAAAACAGCCCGTGCGAGAACAAAACGCACGAGCGGTGACAGAATGCTGAAAACCCAGACAGAGAGAGAGATCGTGCGTTTCCCTTAGCGCACGGTTGAATCCAACCGTGCGTGAAGAAAACGCACGGGCAATAATTTCATAAAATTTTTACAAAAAGAGGAGGTTATGCGATTTGGTCACGCACGAGCAAAAACAGCCCATGCGCGAGCAAATCGCACGACCTGCGGCAAAGCACCAGAAAACGACATTGTGGGCATCGCACAATCGCGTTGATCGTGTGTGAACAAAAACGCACGACCGTGCGATTCCTACAGAAAAGAACTGGACAGAAATGGGGCTCTGCCCACCTGCACAAGAAAACCACAACTGGGGCACAGGCCGCCAGCACACACAAACTGTAGGAAAAAGAAAATGAATAAAAACAGGTATGGGGAGCACCATGTGCTTACCCCCAACAAAATAGTGCGCAAGTGCACACCACGACGAGCAAAAAGTGCACTTCGTGTGAAAGTGAAGATCAAGTGAAATATGAACAAATATGAGCTATTTGTGAAGTGCATGTGCATGAAAACGAGCCCAAATGAGTCCGAAAAACACAATAAATATCGGACTCATCAGCTTCCAAGCAGGCGGCACGACAGGTCGGACCAAATATTACGGTACAAAGAAGATCCAGCAAAGGGAGGGCCGACGGAGAGGAAGAGAGAAGAAAGGGGGGCTAGGGTTGAGAGGAAAGAAACAAGGGAGCAACCCTTTTTAATTCACATTCAAGACAAAAACAATAGCAGGTCCACATGTCCTCTTATAGTGGCGAGGAGCGAATACAAAAGGAAATGACGAAAATAAGAAATAATGAAAATTACTAAAAAGTGCATAACCCAAACATAACAACATATTTAATATTAAATATCCTCGACGCTTGCCATAGCCGGCTTCCCCCTGTTGATACCAACCGGGCTCTGCCGACGCCGGTTCCCGCCGCTTGTAGACCCGCCATGGCCGCGCCTCGTCGTGCATATCCGTAAGGCCCGTAACAATATATGAAGTGTAGGGTGGTGTAACCATGTTGGCCCATCAAACTATCATCAACCATAAAAAAACAAGGACGAGTTCCGATCATCTGATTAATTGAACGAAACATTGTTTTCTCCGTGCTTTCTATGTTTACTATAGTAATTTCATTCTCTCAGTTTTCACATCAGTTAGCTACCATCTGCTATTAGTTGATTAATTGAGCGGAACATTTTTCCCCCATACTTTGTATGCTTTCTATAATACTTACTCATCCACAGAATTCACATCAGTATGCTACCATCCGCTATTAGTTCTTTTTTAGCATATTGACTATTTTGTTTGCTATTTTTCGACCTTCTTGACAGTATTGTGAAGAATATTAGAAGAGATTACATAAAAAATTGCTGCAAGATTACCGGAGGTACATTCTCTATTACATTTTCTATAAATGAATTATAAATGAAATACATAGGAATATTCTCTCTTATATTTTTTACAATTGTTGAACGTATAAAAAGGATCCATGTCAAAGTAAATTCAATTGGCCAGTAAAGGTTCATTAACACTAATTTGATTTAAATGCATTTAATTTTTATATTTGTACCATGTCCTATGTATGCCAACACAAACTAACATATCGTCACCTCACAAGTCACAACCCACAAGTACTCTTTTGTCATTCTCAGCACTGCATTTCACTTTTAAATGTAATTACAAGGCTATTTCAAACTCTCAAATGTTAACAAAGCAGAACGTTATGCTCACGGAATGTTGTCACCCACCGAATGTCGTGCAAGCCGAATGTCACGCCCGTCAAATGTCACCCCCGCCGAATATCACCCCCGCCGAGTGTTGCCACCCGCCGAATGTCGTGTTCGCTGATTTTTGCTCCTGTCGAATGCCGTGCTCGCCGAGCATTGCCCTCTGCCGAATGTCACGCCCACCGAATGTTGCGCATGCCAAATATCGCGCCCATCGAAAGTGACGCCTGCCAAATGTCGTGTCTGCACGCCGAAAGTCACTGTTATCGGATCCGCCCGCGGAATGTCTCCACTCGTACTGAATGTCGCCACCCAACGAATGTCATCTCCTCGGCAGAATGTCTCCGCCCTCGCCGAATGTCTCTGCCTCCACCGAATATCGCCGCCTCCGCTAAATGTTGTCACCCCCGAATGTTGCTACACACGGAATGTTGTCACCCACCGAATGTCACGCAAGTCGAATGTCACGCCCGCCGAATGACACCCCGCCGAATGTTGTCGCCTAATGAATTTCGCAACTGTCGAATGTCGTGCTCGTTGAATGTTTCCCTCTGCCGAATGCCGCGCATGCACGTCAAAAGGCATTATTATAGGATGTCACCGCGCCGCAGAATGTCTCCACCCCCACCTAATGTCGCTGCCCCACCGAATGTCAACACCCCTGCTGAATGACGCCTCTCCCGCAGAATGTCCCTGCACCCGCCGAAGGTCGCTGCCCCCGCCGAAGGTCGCCGCCCCAGCCGAAGGTCGCCGCCCCCAGCCGAAGGTCGCCGCCCCCATCCCACTGTCACTCGTATGCGTGCGTACACCTATGGTGTAATGGTGTGCACAGGCAACCATCGCACCATCTGTTTCATCATGGTCGTCCATTTTAAATCAAAATTGATCCTCTTCAAAGAAAAAAAAACAATCTTGACCATTGATTTAAAATAAAAATAACTAATGCTCCAATTTTCACCAGCACTGTAGTGTAATGGTGTGCACAGGCAACCATCGAAGCTGCACAGGGGGGGCTATGCGCGTGTGTGAACTAGTGGCTTTGGATAGCCAATCAGACATGACCCAACGGGTTGATGTGTTACTATCTATAATTTGTACAAGGCATAACATTGTCACTCGTATGCATATATATACTAGTGGGTTACGGTATTGGTTTTGGACGGCGCGTAAGGTTTGCGCGTCTGTCTGTTATTTCTAGGAAACCATAAATGCATGCAATGACTAAATTAATTTTGCAAAGATTTTGAGCGTGCATTGCAAATACTTTGAGAAATTAAGCAATTTTTTGGAAAAAACACAAAATTAACTATTTTGTTTCAAAATTGAATTTTCTTAAGAAAAAAATAGTTCAATTCTAAATCTGGGAAAAGAATGTTCGCAACTTTTGTTCTTTTCCCCTTGTCGTAGCAGAACGGAAATCGTGAACTCAAAAAACATTTTTGTTTGGAGTTTTTGACGTAGCATTCGCTGACAAAATTCGGGCGAAAACCCAACAATGAATCTATTTATCCTAAGAGAAAATTTAGACGCACCAAAGGAAGAGAAAGAAACAAGTTACCCACGGAAAGAGACGTCTTTCTGCAATCGAAGTCGACGACGATCCCGTGAGGAATTTCCTCGTCACCTTCGATCTCCCGCTTTGAGGTCAGCCGATATCGCATACGGGCACCAAGGAGAAATTTCATTCACACTCACTCGAAAATAGTTCTACGGAATCTCAAACACTCAATGGTGTAAGGAAGCCACAAACTAAACAACCTAAAATTCACTCGATCTCACACTCAAGTGGTTCCACGAAGTCTCTACACACAAGAATTAAATTTCACGCTTGTTCACACAAAGAGGCACTGCGTACTCTCATTCACTTTCAATCTCTAACAGAAACTGCACTAAACTTTAATCCTACAGGAAACAACCTAAATTATTCCACGGCACACTTACAGGAAGAAAGGTAAAGACCTTTCAATCATCCATTCTCCAATCTAACGCACCTAACTCTAACAAGCACACAGCAAACTCAAACTTTTTTAATCAACCGAGCTAGCACAGGAACATGAAATGTACTGTTCATCCTCTTCTCTATGGAAAGCAAGCAGCGACTTTTAATCAGCATCACAATCTAAGCTTTCTTAATTTCTTACGGGAATCAAATTGACTCTCAAGCATTCAACAATACATTCATCAACATCACTACCACTACAGATACAGAACTCCTCAAACGGGAATTTAACAACAACCAAACATTCAACATCAACTCTCTTTTTTTCATCAATCACCATCTAAAATTTATACAGGCATCACTTTATATAGGGTTCAAAGAAATAGGAAAAAAAAAAGAAAATAACAAATGAAACGAACCCCTCTTCTTCCACGATCGGTGCAACCGTTGGATGCGTGAAGGAGCGGACATGGCAGAAGCTCAGTCGTGGAACTGTTGCTGAAATCACTGGCAGTTGGAGTCGTTGTCGTGGCCGGGAATGGACGCAGGAACGTGGCCGGTTGCCGCAGTCGTGGTCGTTGGCGGTTGCAGAAGTCGGCATCGTGGGGCTGCTGGTTCTGCGCAGCGGCAAAGTCGGGAAAGAAAAAAAACGGAGCCCTAACACGCGCTCCGCTGGAATTGGGAAGGAGGAAAGGTCGCCGCTCCTGTAGTGCTAACTTGGACCGGCTGGGAGGAAAACCCACTGAACCGGGTTTTAGGTTTACATAACTTTATGTGTGCGTGTGTGTGTCCAAATTGAAAATTACACAAATACATTAATTTGCAAAATTACAAAATTTGTAAAATGACAAAGATTTGCAAATCTTAGGGACGATAGCGGTCCAGTCGGGTACGGTGTCGGGTATTTTTGTGACGTCCTGATCTAGGCTGGTCTCCACCAATAACACTGTCACTCCTATGCATATATATACTAGTGGGCTACAATAGTGGCTTTGGATAGCCAATCAAACATGACCCAATGGGTTGATGGGTTGCTATCTATACTCTGTAAAAGGCATAACATCATTTTTTGGTGTCACAATAGAACTCATCATAATCATCTGATTGTATGAAAAGACATTTTCAATTGTTGTCATATTTTATACTTTCATGATTTCGCACCACTGACCATGTGTGTGCGAACACCGGGAAATTTCACCTACTACTTATTTATGCATAATACATATACGATTATAGTGATCTGCTTTCCAGTACTTTACTAATTTATCCATTCTGGCATTTCAAAGTCTTTGATTGTTCAGTTGGTCACTTTCACCATCTTCTCATCCTTTACTGGTGCTGGACCTGACGGGGAAAAGAGGTCATTAGTTGTTGGAGGCATCGAAGAGGGAGCTGTGGAGGGGCAGCAAGTTACTGTGGGGATTTTCTGGCTGGTATGGGAGGTTCTGGTTGATCACGTGAGATAGGAGGGATGAGGACTTACGGTTTTGGGCAATTTTCTCTGAACGGGAGAAGGGAATAACATGAAAAGAGTGGAGGATTCATGGGAGGTAGACGTGGACCGGTTTGAAGGAGGCTTACGATGGTATCAATTCTCGGCCGGTGATTTCTGGAGAACGGGAATAGGATTAATCAATTTTCACAAGAAGAAGATGAATAGGACTTGGGAAAGAACGGTTTCCTCCTTCGTTCCATGAAGATCGTGGGTTAGAGGGGAATAAAGGTGGTTCTACGACAGGGGTTTAATGGTTCACGGGAAACAATGGAGGGGAAATAAAATAGAAACGAAAAGATAATTGAACTTCACTGGGACAACGCACCCCGTGGTCTCGCAGCATCGCACCACATATGACTGTCGGTTTAGAATCTCTCACAATACAAGCAATCAAAATAAATGAAGCATCCATCCTTATTTATAATGAGAGGGGGCGGTTGAGCACCCAACGTGAACGGCTATGATTGGTCGTTACGTCTGGTATCCTAAAACACTAAATACACGTAAAAAAACATATATATATAATAAAACGACGATCTAGACGCGCTCGCGGTCTCGGATCGCCGATCCAATCGGCGCCTCCTGCGTGAATACGTGAATGTGGGCCCCACCGACTGGTGACTCGTGGTCCAGCGTGGATCTCCATCAAGATCCCTTAAAACCAACATAGATTTTATGGACTCGAACGCAATGAAGTTTAAGGTATCTATATATATAAGACTGGTAGATAATATATACACCAAAACAGTGTATCAGCAAACATGTTAAATGTTTTACATTTTGGATGCCTACTATAGCCTTCGTAAAAAAACCATGATGCCAGTTTATATCAGGAATTTTCTTTACATTTCTTTAGCAATGCTAGAGTAAGCAATGTATCTGGGTAACACACCTGACCTCTCTTGCAATTGAAATAAGTTTCTCTTAGACCAACACATTCACTTGATATAGCAGGCTCTTTCTCTCCAGCGCATTCTCTATATGGTCTATTCTGAACCTGTACAATGCGATTAAATCAATCAAAAGAAAACATCAAGTATATGTTAAACAACTTCATTAGATTCACCCCTAAAATACAAATAAGAATGTGAACAGTGCTAGGCTGCACAGTGATTAAGTTCGCAAAAGTAGACAGAAGATTTAACAATGCTACCAATTATTTCTGAGTATGCAAGCAGCCATACAGTCATAAAGCAATAGCATGAATCAAAATCACATGTAAAATTAAGAATTTGTATATTCTTTGGAATGATGTTGAAGGCATAAATTATCCGTTGAAATTCCATTCAGGAATATTTTCCATTTATTCACACACACAAATCCTAAGTGCGGAAAATTTATACTCAGTACATTTCAATGCAGAAGTTGAAAATTTGTTCATTTTGGGATTCACCTTCATCTTCAAATTTACTTTTGAAAATATAAATACAATTTTTTGTTATGAAACCTTAAAGTTTTTTAAAATAACAAAGGCTTGTTTGTCAAAAGCGGAAAAGAAATTACAATAAATATAGCTAGAACATTCAATTGCTACGTGTAGATTGATTTAGACCTTCAGGAGTTAGATGTGTTAGTGATGTATGCAAATGTAATTGTTAAACATTAAGCTATATTTTTATAGTGTACTATTCTCTTTGGACAATCAAGCACTTGCTATTTTGGAAAAGATTTGAAGAAGGGTTCAAAATAAACAAAAGTATCTTATTTAAGAAGAAAACCTGAACATGACACTTTTGTGATGAAATGGGTTATGAATATACGTTTTCCTACACATAGGACTTTCAAATTAAATGGAATTTGATATTGTTAGATGATATAGGAAAAAAATGATGTAAAGGCCCATTTCTCTTTTCTCCTTTAGTCCCACATCCTTTGTATAGGATTCTTTCTCCTTCTCTTCCCCTATATATTTGTATTCTCTCTTGTATTTTACACATGAAGAAGTATCTACAAGGTTTGCCCATTGTTTTCTACATGGTATCAGAGGCAACGGTCCGGCCTATTTTTTTCTAACTGCCTGCTTCTCCGGCTTACCGGGCGGCTTGTTCTCTTGCTTAGACGAAGTGTGTTGCGGCCTGCTCCCTTTCTAACCGCGGCTTCCTGTGCGGTTAAGGTTGTTCTAACCGCGGCTTCCTGTGCGGTTAAGGCAGTTCTAACCGCAGCTTCCTGTGCGGTTAAGGCAGTTCTAACCGCTTCCTCTACTCTCCCTCCCACTCTCGTGGCTTCCACCACTTCTTGTCATTCTCCATCCTTTTTTATACCCTTTCTATCAGGTGGGGTTTTCCCTCTAACCGCACGGGTTCATCCCGTCTACCCACTTCCTCTCTACTCGGTGCGGTCTCCCTGTCTACCCGTCGAGATCTTCTCTTCTCTCTGCTTGATGCGACTTCTCTTAGCTGCCGAGTTCTTGCATTTTTCATCCCGGCTACTCGTTGCGGTCTCCTTAGCTACTCGTTGCAGTCTCCTTGGCTACTCGTTGCGGTCCTTGTATACCCGCCGAGTTCGTGCCTCCTCGCTACTCTGCTCCTTGCTCGTCGCAGCTTATCGTAGTCGCCGCGGCTTATCTTAGTCGTCGGGGGCTTCTCTTCTCATTGCGATTTGTTCTTCTAGTCGTTGCGGCTTCTCTCATCCCGGCGAGCTCCGCATCTAAGTCGTGGCATCTTCCCTTGCTGCTAGTGTACTCACCGAGACCGTGCGGCCTTCTCGACTGGCGTGTGCCCTTCGCCGCGAGTTGTTCCTTACCCGCTGCGAGCTCCGCATCTAGGTCGCGGCCTCGTCCTTTTCCGCTGGTGTGATCACCGTGAGCATGCGGACTTCTCGGGCGGCATCTTCCCTTGATTAGTCGTTGCGGCTTCCCGCACTTCTCTTAGGACGGCTTCTCTTCCCGCTGCGGGCTCCGCCTCTTGGTCGCGGGCTCTTGACCGCTGGTGTGTTGACACCGAGACCGAGCGTCTTCCCTTCCCCGCTCCGCTTTCTTCAGGTTGCGGGTTATCTCTTCTCGAGCGGCTTGTTGTCGCCGTTGCGGCTTGTTCTCGCCGCTGCTTCTTCTTGCACCACTGTCTCTTCTCGCGCGGCTGCCCTGTCTCGCCGCTGCTGCTTGTTCTCGCCGCTGCGGCTTGTTCTCTCTGCTGCTGCTTGTTCTCACGCGGCTGCATATTCTCGCTGAACAGGATTATGACTTCTGCCTCCACCACTGCTGATGATATTCCTGCATTGCGTGCTCAACTCCATCAGCTACAAAAGGTGGTTCGTCGCTCCTCTGGCTCTGTGGCCTCGATCTTCCAGGAAGGTATATCGTGCCTCTCACACAGCTCTCACTGGATTGTGGACTCGGGTGCTACAAATCATCTCTCTCCACAACAGTCGCCCGAATAATTAGATATTGCTTACCCTCAGCACATCACCGTGGCCAATGGTGACAGGATCCCGGTTTCTGGCGCGGCTCATTTGCCTCTTACTCCTCTCTCCTTATCCTCGGTTCTTCATGTTCCGATTTCTCCTTTTAATATCATTTCTGTTAGCCGTCTTACGCAAGACCTTGATTGATGTGTTACTTTCTCACGCTCTTCCTTTGTGGTGCCGGATAGACTAACGCAGAATATACTTGGTAGAGGGCGACTGCTTAACGGTCTATATCTTCTTGATGTTCCCCCCACTGCTCTCACTACTGTCTCCACCACTGATTGGCATCATCGTCTTGGGCATGTCCCTCTTCCAATTTTCAAGAAAGTTCTTCTTATTGTCTCTCTTCAAGAGTTTTTTTGTGAATCATGTATTTTTGGCAAACAACATTGTGTCTCTTTTTCTCCTTCCTGTACCCGGAGCGATGCTCCATTATCCTTAGTCCACTCTGATATCCGGGGGCCCTATAAGGTCCCTAGTATTTTTGGGTATCGACACTTTGTTACCTTTATCGATGATTACTCACGATTAACCTGGTTGTATTTCCTTCGTGATCATACCGAACTCCCAACCACGTTCCGTACATTTCTTACGGAAAGTCGCACTCAGTTCTCTACCGGTGTCAAAACTCTTCGTACAGACAATGCTCAAAAATATACTGGTCGCACCTTCTCCAATCTATGCATTGAGTTCGATATTATACATCAGACTTCATGTGCCTACACCCTTCAACAAAATGACATCACGGAAAGGAAAAAATCGTCACCTCCTTGATGTGGCTAGATCTCTTATGATCCAAATGTAGGTTCTTCCTCTCTATTGGAACTTTACAGTCTCTACTACGTGCCACCTCATCAACCGCATATCTTCGTCTGTCCTCGACTTTGAGGCACTCATTACTCTCTTTTACCCATCCACGAATCTCTTCTCCCTCACACCTTGTGTTTTTGGGTGTGCCTGTTATGTCCATCATCTGGTCCTGCGCCTGCAATGGGACAAGGACTCCCCACTCTGCGAATACGGGGTTGTACAAAGCTATGTTTGTTAGGTACTCCTGCACTCAGAAGGGGTATGTCTGCTTTAATCCTATCACTGGAATTCTGGAAAGGTGGTTGTGTCTGCTGATTTTTCCTTTCATGAAGACCAATCATATCACGTCAGTCCTTCTGATCCCCTTCTTCCTCCACCGCTACCTCGACCCATCATTCCTGTAACGTCTCCGCTTCCACCACTTCTCCCTACTCCTCTGCTTCTGATTCCTACACCACCAGTAACGTCTCCTCTGCTTTTGATTCCTACTCCTCTGCTTCTGATTCCTACACCACCTGCTCCCTCCAAACTCGTCCCCTCCAAACCTCCTATCATTGAAGTTTACACTCGTCGTCCTCCTCGACCAGCTGCCCAGCAACAGCTTCCCTCTACCAGTGTGATCTCGTGGCCTGTTGATCAGGCCTCCTCCTCGACAGTACATCCCTTGGCCAATTATGTGTCTTTACATCAGCTCTCTCAGCCTCTTCTTACCTTTGCTCTCTCTCTCTCTCCTTTATCTCTAAACCTAACTTTGTGCAGGAATCTCTCCAGCATCCGGCGTGGCGTGTCTCCATGGTAATATAGCACAGAAGGCCCGATCGGGCCGGGCCTGATCGGGCCCGGGCTTTTGCAAACCGGGCCGAGCCCGGGCCCTTTCTTTATCGAGCTCGGGCTTTGGCCCTGGGAAGGGGCCCGAGCCGGCCCCCCGGGCCGGGCCGGGCCCTCTTAAAAAAACATGTTAGTTAAAAAAAATTGAAATAAAAAATAGAATAAAAAAATTTATTAATATTGAAATTTTAAAAAACAAAATTACACTTTTAAAAAATAAAATTAGAAAAATAATGGAATTTATTATTTTTAATGATAATAAAAAAATTACATTTTTACAAATTCAGGTTGTCCATCTGCTCTTCAATTTCCTCGGAGCTCTCCTCCAACGCTAAAATGTGTTGCTTCCTATTTGTAGCATCCAAATAATCCTTGTAGTAGATGCATAGTTCTAGTGATTCTTTTTTAGTCGGCTCCTCTACGTGTTCAAAATCCTTCCACTAAGAGAAAAAGCGGACTACGAAGCTACTGTACTAGCTTGAATTGTTAGTAAATCACGGGTCATATAGGCCAAAATAGGATAGGTATTAGCTTTACCTTTCCACCAATTTAAGATATCGAAATTTTTGATCTCTTCCGCAGTCATAAAATCACGAAATTGCGTTTTCGTATACAGTCTTAATTCTTTTAAACTACTCGATGCGCGTGCTTTTTTCCTGCAAGCTAATTCTAAAATTTTATTTGTAAAAAATTTTAAACTACTCGATGATGCGGACTATGCGGGCTCGTTGGATGATCGACGTTCAACTACTGGTTTTTGTACTTTGTAGGAAATCTTATCACATGGCAGAGTAAGAAGCAGATAGTGGTTGCTCGCTCGTCTGCTGAGGCTGAGTACCGTGCGATGGCAGTCGTTACATCAGAACTAACCTGGTTGGGAAGTCTTCTAATGGATTTGGGAGTTAAATTGTCCTCACCATCGACGTTGTTTTGTGACAGTAAAGCTGCAATACACATTGCAAAAAATCATGTGTTTCATGAGAGGACTAAACATATTGAGGTTGATTCACTTTGTACGAGAAAAGGTTCAATCAAAGGAGCTAAGGCTTGAACATGTTCTTGCCTCTGGGCAAATTGCTGATGTCCTTACCAAGGCATTGTCTCGCAAGTTGTATTACCAGTTCTTGTCCAAGCTTGGTGCCTACGACTTGTACGCTCCAGCTTGCGGGGGAGTATTAGATGATATAGGGAAAAAATGATGTAAAGGCCCACTTATAGGCTCATTTCTCTTTTCTCCTCTAGTCTCACATCCCTTGTATCGGATTCTTTCTCCTTCTCTTCCCCTATATATTTGTATTCTCTCTTGTATTTTACACATGAAGAAGTATCTACAAGGTTTGCCCATTGTTTTCAACAGATATGAACGCGGGTGATCCCATCCTCGATCAGCGATATGTGTGGGTCTACTCATACCGTGCACGAGCTTCGACCACGGCGCCAGAATGAGAGGGGTTTATTAATCATTATATCATTTTCTATATAGTAATTTTTGTTATATGTTAGTGGTGAACCCTCCAAGTATATAAAGGAGGTGTCAAGTCTTGCATCTTCATCCTTTGCATTATCTGATTACTGAAATGAATTAGAGAGAGAGCCAACATTCCTCGTGTGCCCTAATTCTCTGCCTCCGTGAGTGATACTTAACAATTGGTCCGCCAACCTTCGCCAGCACCCCTTCAATGTGATGTTGTCGATCTCTTGTTCCACACAGAGCCTCATCTTCGCGAGCCTTCGCCAGCGTCTACTTCCGCTTGGCGCCCTCCGCGCACTTCTTCCAACAACGTCGTCAGTGCATCGCTGCAGCTTGTGCATGCTTTGCCTTCCTTTGATGCTTGTGTGTCATTTTGACTCCCCCTTCTAGTGCGTCTACGCACCACCTACGTGCTCCCTCTCCTGCTCAACATTATTTCCTCGGAAACCCTTCGTGCAGCTCCACCTCAACCATTTGGCGATTGTGCTTCAACTCTTAGCGAACCATCAGTTCGTGCTACATCACAAAAAGTGTCACTTTGGACAGACACGGATTGACTATTTGGGTTTTATCATTCCCACTGTTGGGTTAGCCATGGACCCGGCAAAGGTGATGGTTGTCCTTCAGTAGGAGACACCTTCCTGCACGAAAGCAATGTGCAACATCCTAGGCCTCGCATGACTGCTTACCAATCTACTCAAGAAGGGGTTGTAGTTTGAGTGGAGCCCAACAGCATCAGAGGCTTTCATCATGCCTGATTTCACCGAGCCTTTTGTCATCTAGAGCGATGCCCAGGAAGGGGGTAGGTGTCGTCATTGTGCAGGGGGGTCACCCCAATCATTTCAACAAAACCTTTATAGATCGTCGATATGCAATCTCTGCTTACGATAGTGAGTTGTGGGTACTAGTATTAGTTGTCCAACATTAGTGTCCTTATCTGATCGGCCACCCCTTCAGTGGTTTGTACGGATCACCGCAGTCTGCGTCATCTATGGAGTCAAAAATGACCACTCCAACCCAGCAACTATGGATCTCCAATCTATTGGGTTACAACTTCTCAATTGAGTACAAAGCAGGGTCAACGAACACCGCTTCGGATGATCTTTACAACAAGGACATCAATAATATTATGTTGGTCATCTCCACTCGCGATGGATTGTTGCTGACTTCATCCAAGCTGAGGTGCAAAGAGATCCCCACAGGCCGCCATGATCCAAGACCTCCGGCGAGATCCAGACTCTCATCCTCCATTCCACCTCATTGGCAGACAACTGCATTACCATGATTCATCTGCTTTCATGAATTTCATGCCACATCGACGGCGGGGCACTCGGGTGTGTATTCTACCTATCGATGCTTGGTTGCCGCCTTTCACTAGCACAACATGATGCAGGTGGTGCATCACTTCGTTGTCAAATGTCCAACATGTCATAAGGCCAAGTACCAGCGCTTAACGCGATCAGGTTGCTAAAACCACTACAGATACCCGATGTCATTTGGGAGGACATTGTAATGTACTTCATCACTCGCCTACCTCGCTCTCAGGACTATTATTGTCTTTTGGTCGTCATTGATCGCCTCTCCAAGTATGACCACGTCATACATATCAAGCATTCATACACAGCCAGCTTTATCACCCGAGTTTTCATATGGGAGGTGGTTCTCCTACACAGCTTTCCTCGTTCCATTGTCAGTGATCGAGACCCTGTGTATGAATACCATCTAGCAGGAGTTGTTTTGCCTACAAGGCACCAAGCTTCGGTTAAGCACGACCTACCACCATTGGCGGACGCAGAGAATATTCTCAGTGTGGGCGATGTATATTTTTAAAAATAAAATAATAAATATAAATAAATATATCTATATTATATTAAATATCAAACAATAGTTGATAATTGTTAAACACTCGTAATTTTTTTAAAAAAAAAGTAAATAAATATGTTATACATAGAAAATAAAATGATAATTAAAGTTTGTAAGACGTATATAATTGTAAGTAATTAAAATAATAAATTTTAAGATATTACAAATTTGTATTATATTTTAAATTTAAAAATAATAAATAAATGTGTCGTACCGAAATAAAATGGTAAATAAATGTGTCATACGTAAAAAATAAAATGATAGATACATGTGAAGTAAATAGAAAATAAATGGCGAATGAATATGAAATAAAAAAATAAATAAATGAGTAATGAACAAAAATTTAAAAAATAAATAAATGTGTCTTGCATAGGAATTGAACTCATGACCACTTAATAAGATACTAAAAACTCTACCAACTTACCAAAGAGACTAACATGTATAAATTATTCATAATATTATATATTTTTTTTGAAATCAAACAAATAAAAAACATGTTTTCTACTATTCAAAAACAATATTTTGTCAAATCAGTGTGGGCGGCCGCCCACACTTGGCCCTATGTGGGTCCGCCCCTGCCTACCACCCAGCAGACGGGCGGACTGAGGTCCTCAACCTTTGTATCGACACAAAATTGTGTTGTTTCGCTGTCGAGCAATCCCGCTAGTGGACTCGGTGAATAGTTTGGGCAAATTTGTGGGACGTCTCCTGCCAGTCCTCAGCCAGCTCGACTCCTTTTTGGGTGGTCTACGGTTGACTGCCCCTGAAGCTCCCATATAGCATGTATAGTGAGTGCCAAGTGCAAGTCATGGCTACAGATCTGAGACCGTAACGAGGCCCTCTGCCAACTGAAGTGGCATCTCCTTCGAGCTCAGCCACGCATGGTCGAGCAATCCAATCGACACAGACAGGGCGTCATCTGGCGAAAAGGTGTTTGTCAAGTTGTCGCTTACCCGCCAGAATTCATTCACCAATCAACTGCATCTGAAATTATTTGCACACTACTTTGACCCTTTCTTGATCTTGTAGATGATAGAAGAGGTGGCCTACCGACTACAGTTCTCGCTCGCCAGTCGCATGCACCAATCTTTCATGTCTCCCAACTCAAAAGAGCGCTAGGAAATCACCTCCTCCAAGATGGGCTAATGGTCACTTATGTCCCTTATTATGAGGATGTTGCAAAGTTGGGGGAAGGTCAACTAGTGCAACAAGTTCTCATCCAGTGGAAGGGGTTGCCCATGGAGGAAGACACATGAATCATGATGGAGGAGGTCAAGACTCGGTTCCAAGATTTCAACCTTGAGGATAAAATCATTGTGGAACCCTGGGGTGTTGATACAAACATAGGTGATCCCATCCCCGATCAGTGATATGGGCGGGTCTACTCACGCTGTGTGCGATCTTTGACCACTGCGCCGGAATGAGGGGGGTTTCTATGTTGTAGTTTATGTTTTTATGTATTAGTAGTAGACCATCGTAGTACATAAAGGAGGTTTCCAAGTCTTGTATCTTCATCCTTAGCATTGTTTGATTACCGGAATGAACTGGAGGGAGAGAATGACCCAGCGTTCCTCCCACGCCCTAATTCTTCACCTCGGTAAGCGATACCTAATAAAATTGTAGAAAGCAGGAATATAGCATTGCAAGAAATGGCACAAACCAAAAGCAATCTGATTAAGATATTTTGAAAGTTAAAATATGCATAAATACAAAATAAGTGTTTCTTAAAGGTTAGAAAAGTCATGGAAATTAAAGGCCAGCAATCTAAAGAAATTGAGGGCTAAAATCTTTTCACGGGTTAATTCAGAGCACAATAATTTATAATAAGGTTAATAAATGATTTACAATAAACATAAACAATGAATAATGAAAAGCAATCTTCGTGCCATCTTCAACTTGCTTAAAAAACATATTACCATGTATAAATGACATTAAAAACTTCTCATATTTGAAAGCAAAATACCATCATAAACTCAACAGCTAAACATGAAAACTGGGAAATTTAGATGGCACGGTGAAGAACATTTAAGAAAAAAAGAGAGCATCATGCAAAGACAGGAATGAGAGAGAATTTTGATGAATAAAGAAATCCGACAAAAGATTGCATTTTTGTCAAGAAAGCAAATGTTTTAAGGGATAAAAGAGGGATAATATTTATCATTTCTATATGAGATGAGATAGAAGGTATTTATTTATTTATTTTTCATAAAGCTTATTTTAATAAACTTAGTCATTATAATTTTAATTACAATCAATTTTACACAAACAATGAGAACTACGTTCATTTAACGAAATCCCAAGTGTTGGGCTCAGATCTAAGTATGTCTACTTCTAAAATATTCCACCACAAAATATCATAGAATGTCGTTCAAACGATAAAACGAAGGGGGTGCGCAATTGAAGAAGAGAGAATAAAAGTAAAAGGAACTTAACGTTCTCCTTCCATAATGAAAGAAAGAAGACAAATTTGAACAAGAGTGTTTTGTATTGGTAGTCACCTTGACGCATTCAGTTTCACTAAGACATTTGACAAGCTCCATTGCCAAGCCCTTGCAAGATTTTGACATTGACCTAAAAAGTTGTGGGCTCACTATTTCCTGAAAGGGACCAAATATACATAAGAATTTTTTCCAGACTATAATATAAACATTTTATTACATATATTTTTAAAAAATAGAGGGAAAAACTTATATGCCATAAACTTGATTCTTATTTTGCCAAATTCCAAGTAGGCTATAGAATAGGCTTTCAGTTCAGATGACCATTACAAAACATGAAATGACAAACTAGGGTGGAAAAGGTGGAAGGCAGTGATGAAGACTTCAAACTCCAAAGAATCCGCTGTGAAGATCTGTTTGAGGTCAGGCTAAGTAATGCATGCAAAGAAAAGGGATAAGATTCTTCTCTCCACGGCCGAATGAAGTGAGAAGTATTATCTCTGATTATTACAAGAATTTGTGTTATGCTTCAAGCCATCAATTAAGAAAACATTAGGCTTAACGAATACTGATTGAATTAATATCAATATCTCTAATGATTTTATGATTCGTGGGAATTAGATGGCATCGTACTAATCCGCTTCTCACCCTCCATTATTTATTGATCTCGTTATATTTATTGGAAGAACTATATATTATTTCTATAATCCTAAACATTATAGATGCAGAAAAAATATTTCACTTCACTATGAAGATCTAAAAGATAATTAAGCTCATGGACAAAAGAATAAAACGCAATAAACACTGTAAATCGTAAAGCTATTAGTATCATAGTTTGCGGTTTGTCTAAAAGCATGAATGCGGAAATTTCTACGGGTTAATCAACATATGCTATTTAAAATCTTCATGAGGTTACCCATGAATTAGCAACGAAACTCGCATAAAGATGCAGTCCCTGCAAATGAACTTTTCAGATTATATCCAAGTAATATCATAATCAAAAAATTAGAAAGATATTGATATTTAAAAGAAATTTTTTGAAAGAAAAGAATGATTTGTATGCTAGTTCACACCTCTTGAAGATGAAAATATTTGTTTTTGTTTCTCAATAAATGAATTTACAAATTCTCTAAAGTTTGAAGGTTAATAATTTGAATGACATGATTTTAGATAAATTTTCAAAAGAATGTGTTCAAAAAGAAAGTTCAGACTCTCCCAACAACAACAACAACAACATTCGAGCCTTTATTGCTATAGTGCGCTCGGCTATATGGATCCTTTGTCACCATTGCACCCTATCTTTAGTCATAATCTCACTAATGCCTAAGTACATCATGTCTTTCCTTAAAAAGTTTCACTCCAAGTCTTTATTGGTCTATCCCTCCCCCGTTTAACATGCCTAGTGACTAAACTCTCGCGACGCCTAACAGGTGCCTCTAATGGTCTCCTTTGTACGTGTCCAAACCATCTTAGTTGAGCTTCCGCATCTTCTCTGCAATTGGTGTCACTCATGTCTTATCTCTCATACAGTCAATCCTAAATTTATTCAGTCTCGTGTGTCCACACATCCGCCTAAGCATTCTCATCTCTGCAACTCCCATTTTTGCCCATGCACAATATACTGCCCAACATTCAGAACTGTAGAAATAGAGAAACCTCCAACCTTGTATATACTTCTTGAATGAATAATTACAAGTATGAATACATTTATATAGGAAGAGAGGGAGAAGAGAAGATCCCAATCCAAGATGTGGGACAAATACAAGAAACAAATGGGCCTCATAAATGGGCTTTTACAAGGTCTTTTCTAACACTCCCCCGCAAGCTGGAGTGTACAAGTCGTAGGCGCCAAGCTTGGATAAAAATTGGTAGTATAATGGCATGGAGAGAGCTTTGGTCAGGATATCAGCAACTTGATTTGTAGCAGAAACATGCTCCTTACCTAGCTTCTTTGACTGTACTTTTTTCCGAATAAAGTGCCAGTCAACTTCAATATGCTTTGTGCGTTCGTGAAATATCGGGTTCTTGGCAATATGTATTGCTGCTTGACTATCACAAAATAGGGTCGCCGGTGATGAGAGACGAACACCCAAATCTCTCAGAAGACTCTCAAGCCATGTTAATTCGGACACTACCGCAGTCATGGCCCGGTACTCAGCTTCAGCAGAAGAGCGAGCAACCACATTCTGTTTCTTGTTGCGCCAGGTTATGAGATGACCACCGAAGTAGGTACAGAAGCCAGATGTAGAGCGCCTATCATCAACAGATCCTACATAGTCAGCGTCCGAGTATGCAACGAGAGATAGTGATGTGTATGGCTTGTACACAAGCCCTTGTCCTGAAGCGTTCTTGAGATACCGAAGAATGCGCTCGACAGCTTGAAGATGAGATGTCCTAGGGGCATGCATAAATCGACTCACGACTCCTACGGCAAAGGAGATGTCTGGTCGAGTAACTGTAAGGTAGATCAGTTTCCCAACCAGGCGTCTGTAGTATTCCGGATTTGTAAGCCGCTCATCGGAGTCAAAGTTATGAGCCGAGAGCATGTGATTAGCGTCCATTGGAGTATCCGTAGGTTTGCATCCCGAATAACCAGCATCATGGAGGAGGTCCATACAATATTTTCTTTGGGATAATACAAGACCATCAGGCCGTCGTGCAACCTCAAGCCCAAGAAAATACCGTAGGTTACCAAAATCTTTGGTCTGAAAGGCGGAGTTCAACTGTTGTTTTGTATGTTGTATTTCTGTAGTATCGTCTCCAGTGATGAGGATATCGTCAACATAGACAAGTAGAATCACAGTTCCGGTCGGCTGGTGTCGAGTGACAAGAGAGAAGTCAGCCGAGCTCCTAGTAAAGCCAATATCGCGGACGACCTTGCTGAATTTTCCAAACAAGGCGTGCGGGACTGTTTGAGACCATAGATTGATTTCCGAAGATGACACACCCGAGACTCCCCCGTGGTCTCAAACCCGGGAGATTGATGCATATAAACAGTCTCCTAGAGATCACCATTGAGAAAGGCGTTCTTAACATCCAGCTGATACAGAGGTCAATGACGGTGAACAGCCAAGGAAAGAAGAACTCGGATCGTGTTCAATTTGGCCATTGAAGAGAAAGTTTCCTCGTAATCAAGGCTGTGTTGCTGAGTAAAACCCCGGGCCACGAGGCGGGCCTTCAGACGCTCAACAGACCCATCTGCCATATGTTTGACAACAAAGACTCACTTGCAGCTGACACAGTGGTGGCTTACAGGAAGGGAAACCAGATCCCAAGTCTGATTAGCCCAAAGAGCCCTCATTTCATCCTCCATGGCCGCCCGCCAGCCTGGGTGTTGAAGCGTCTCCTGCACAGTGTTAGGAATAGAAATCGAGGAAAGAGAAGTCGCAAAATTAAGAACAGAAGAAGGGAGGCGGTTAATGAGATGACAGGCGATGGAGACTGCAAAATTCCAATATTCGATTGGAACCTGCATTTGAAACATGAGGGAGCGAGCAACATCGAGTAAATGACGATTCTTGCGTTCGGCCACCCCATTTTGTTGAGGGGTATAGGCACACGAAGTTTGATGGATAATGTCAAACTCGGTACAGATGGAGGAGAAGGTGCGCCCTGTATATTCGCGAGCATTATTAGTACGGAGGATTTTGAGTGGGGTGGCGAACTGCGTACGTACCTCAGTAACAAAGGCACGAAAGACAGATGTAAGATCAGTACGATCATGCATTAAATATAGTCATGTAGTACGCGAGTGGTCATCGATAAAAGTGACAAAATATCGAAAACCATAAATACTAGGAACCTTATAAGGGTCTCATACATCAGAATGAACTAAGGATAACGGAGTACTACTCCGGGTACATGCAGGGGGAAAAACAGAACGGTGGTGTTTGTCGTAGATACACGATTCACAAGAGAACTCCAACCTCGCTTTGATATCATGTAGAAATAGAGAAACCTTCAACCTTGTATATACTTATTGAATGAATAATTACAAGTATGAATACATTTACATAGGAAGAGAGGGAGAAGAGAAGATCTCAATCCAAGATGTGGGGCAAATACAAGAAACAAATGGGCCTCATAAATTGGCCTTTACAAGGTCTTTTCTAACAAGAACCATAGAGCATCGCAGGTCTAATTGCAGTACGGTAAAACTTGCCTTTAAGTTCTAATGGTACTTTATGATCACATAAGATCTCTGACGTTCCTCTCCACTTCAACCAGCCTGCTTGGATTTTATGTATCTGATGCAATCTGCGCCGTTTTGTTTTTATTATTATTTTTGCACATGTTTTTTATCATTGTGGCACATGTTTTTTATTATTGTGGTGCACGTTTTTGCGCATTTTGGATTATTGTGTAGTGTTGAGTTGTATTGGGCGTGTTATGAACACTTGGATGTAATTTTGTATCGCGCACGCTATCGCATAATTTGTGTTTGGTCCATTGGTGTGACCGGCCAACGAGACATTAAATGCATAGGTTCGGAAATTTAAGCGATAGATTAGTTTATTGCAAGCTCAAGTTAATTAACTATTTAAATTTATAATGATCCTTATGCTTACGGTGATGCCCTCTTTTATCCAATTCCCATTTATATGGTTGTAGGCCCTACTTTAAGCCCAACTCAAACACTCCATAATTTTTGTCTATTTGAGAAGTCCACCGCCAAAGCCCACATAACTCCTAACCTTAAACCTAGCGCCTTTAAAGCAAGCTCCCCTTCTCCTTTGTTCGGCGGCTGGAATAGAACGACGGGAAATCATTTTTCTGTTATCGTTATCCCAGCAATCACACCAAACTAATGTGTGAACTCAAACCTAAGGTTGTAGTTTCTCAACGATAATAAAATGTGATCTTTTAAAATAAATGTAGCGCGAGAGAATTTTGCGGGCTATTTTAAACAAACTAAACGACCTAGACATCGCTCGCGAACGCAAGGCTACCGCACGCACATAATAATGTTGTGAATCACATATCCACTGGCACAGAAATATGGTGGCGGATATTCATGGCAGTGGCAAATAACGGTAATTAGGAGATAAATAAATTAGGGCAAGCTCTTTTAAGTACCTATTTGTTTAAATATTAATGCGACAAAAAAAACATGGACTGGATGCAGGAGAAGGTGAGGTATGCCACAGGGGAGTAGCAACGACTGAATATCTCCGGGAGGTGGAAGGAGGAACCACAAGCCGCTGCAGTGCTCGGGACGGCCGGAAGTTGCTGTGGGGCTGGCAGAGGTGAGGTCGCCGGGAAACAGGTCAGTGCCGCTGGACGTGTGGAGGACTGGGGCAGTGGGATCGTGCAGCCGGAAGAAGAGGAAATCCTACAGGATGGCTGGAATCGTCTGGGGAAGGGCCAGGAGCAGTCACCGGAACTTTGGAGGAGCCCCGACGTTGACGTCGGGGGAAGACGGGGTTCACCGGAGGCCCTCGTCGAAGAAGGATGCGCACCGGGGAAGGCGGAGCGGCTGGAGGCTTCGGGGAGGATGTTCCGTCGGGTGATGCAGGGGCGGCGCTGGGAGAACGATAACAGGAAGGAAAATGATTGAAAAGGTTAATGGGAGCTTGGTTTAAAGGAGCTCGGTTTAGTCTTACGAGTTAAGTGGGCTTAGGAGGTGTGCCTTTCAAATGGATAAAAATTAAGGAGTTTTTTAGTTGTGCTTAAAGTAGGGCCGGCGTCATATAAATGGGAATTGGATAAAAGAGCGCATCATCCTAACCACAGGAATCATTACAAATTTAAATAGTTTATTAACTTGAGCTTGTCCTAAATTAATTTATCGTCTAAATTATCGGACCTATACATTTAAGTCTCGTTGGTCGGTCACATCAATGAGCCAAACAAAAATTGTGTTATAGCGTTCGCGATACAAAATTACATACAAGCGCTCATAACATGCGCAATACAACTTGACGCTACATAATAATCCAAAATGCGCAAAAGCGTGTGCTATAATAATAAAAAATATACGCAAAAATAATAATAATAATGAAGCGACACAGGTTGCATCAATTCTCTCGGAGTTGAAAGAGCTCGATCCCGACGACACTCAATGCGACCTGCAAATAAAAAGTCCACGAGTCGATCGGAGTGATGTGACATACTGTCCTGCTGAAGTCATTGTTGCGACCCAAAACCTGAAAGTAACCTCTCATCCTCGAAACTCGCAATTCATTAGTCAAAATTTCATGCAAAATATTTAAATAAACAGTAAATATAAGAGCTTTCAGAGGATGATAGAGGTGGTGTGTGGGCCAAATGGGAGGCAGGAGGAGAAAGCGAAAATAAGTGGAGATCACCCGTGGAATCAGTAATTCAAAAGACAACATACGCTCGCTCGGTAGACACCTAAGATCGTCTGCTAGACCAGGATCGACCATCGTTTTGATTTCACACGATGAAATCTCATTCGAGTCACAAAATTTTAAACAGATCTCAAATCTATCGATCAAGATCTTTCACAAAAAGCCATGGAAACGGGTGTCCCGATGAGGCGTATAAAATTTACGGGTCATCTCAACGCTCCTAGTACGATTTGGCCTAAAATTTTCCGACAACAGACGATACTGATGTGGTTGCTCAACATAATCACCTACGACCAAAAGAACGTGATGGGGGCTAAATATGTGCTTATCAAATATAAAGTCAATAAAGGGTTGTGCTTCTAGAGTACCTGATATGAGTGATTCTCCAGCATCAGACGCAACTTCTTGGGGTGAAGGCTCAGGACAAAGCGTAGCACTAAATAAAAGTAGAGTATGGGCAACTCCGGAAGGTGAATCAGGTGATGGCGGATCTCTCTCAGGTGTCATAGGAACAAGACCATTCTTTTAGAGGAGAAGAATAATCTTGTGCCCATGGTGGTCGAAGGAGTGGAAGTTTCTCACACCATCATGAATGACGTGTTAGTCATACTGTCATGGACGCCCTAGAAGGATGTAGCAGATAATGATGGGGACGATATCGCATAGTGTCGAATCATGATAAGCATCCCCGATAGAGAACTCGACCTGACAACGATGAGTAATGGGGATAATCAAAGGACTACTATCCCTAGCTAGGTGGTATGGCTACTCTAAGGGGCGCATCACAAGTTCTAACTTCTCTACCATACGCTGGGACACGTAGGTTTCCATACTGTTGCTATCAATAATAATTGAATTGAAATGCTCCTGAATGTGGGCAGTAGTATGGAAAATTTCCTTTCTCCAAGGATCAGGCTTAGTGGTCTCGCCAGAGGTCACCAAACTAGAGTGAAGAACACAGACTAGGTGCTCTGCATGCTCGCCCTCGACCTCGATGACGCTATCAGCCTCGGGTAGGGGCTCGGGCTGGGGGTCACTAAGGAAGACTCCATACTCAGGTTCACCCCCAGTGGTGGAATCAATCACTACGACGAACTAGCGTCGCTGGTACTCAGAAGATTTGTGCACAGACTTCATACACTTGAAGCATCGAATCACTCCAGTATTGGGTCAGGCTCCCACGGTCTCCTTACCCCGGGTGGGGCTAGGGTGATGAGTCGGTGCCCTAGTAATGGCAAGCGGGGGATGGGGATCAAAAGTACCAGATGTGGAAGCAAAGGTGGTGGTACTCGAGGTGGGTCTATGAGTAAACCTAGGTCCATCAGTAGACCTCTGACCAGATGTCCTCTTTTGGAGAGTCTCCACTTGACATGCTCGGTTGGAGCTCTCTTCCATGTCCTAAAAATCGTGAAGTCTAACTGATCTCGTATCGCATACCGTAGCCCATTCAGATAACGGGCCATAACTATGTGGTCTTCCTCCTTCAAATCTAAGCGTGACTGGAGGACTAGAACTCGTTTGTGTACTCGTCAATGGTTTGCTTGTCTTATCATAGGTTGTGATATCTATGATACAAGGTCTGTATGAAATCAGTGGGGGCGTACCTCCTCTTGAGTTGAGCTTTGAACTCAACCTAGTGGTGATAGAGGTTGTCCCATCGTGTACGCATTCGCTCGACCTTCCCCCACCACGTAAGTGTGGGGCCCTTCAGCTTCAGGGTAGCATACTCCCCCGGTGGGCAGGTGTTCGCTTCCAGCTGAGGAATCGCTTAAGTCGTTCGCACCAATCAAGACAATCCTCAGGCTCTAGTGTGCCCTCAAAATCCCAAACATCTAATTTAAATACCAGCATCCCACCTAGGTGGATGCCCGTATTCATGATGTGTTGGTTGGGGTTCTGGTGGTGGAGGCGTGGGAGGTCGTGCATGAGTAGGGGTTGTGCAGGAGGCCCCCTTAAGTGATAATGTGTTTCCAAGTTGTTGACCGAGGTGCGTAACCCTAACATGACTTGGTTCGAATCTCTCACGGTGACGGAGAGTGCGGCGATAGTGGCTATGAGCTCATCCATACGTTTACCCATGTCTCCTAAACTTCCCTATACGTGTCTGACTATCAAATATATGGATAATTTTGAAAACTCTTAAACTTAAAATTTTAGAAGCGCAAATCGCTCAGCTATCTCACAATAGGAGTGAGATATCTCAACAACACCGCCATCTTTTTGAACCACCGATCCAAGATATTTAAAGCACTTACTGTGGGAAATATTTTGATCACTTAACTTAATAACAAAGTCATCCAACATTCTTACAATGCTAAATTTAAGCTTCATATACTCTGTCTTTGTTATGTTTAGCTTAAAACCCTTCTTTTTTAAGTGTCTCGCCAAGATTCAAGTTTCACGTTTACACCCTCGCGCAAGGTATTGCTTGTTGGATATGTCTGGTGAGATCATTTAAGATATGGGTAAATAGATAAGGGCTTAAAGCTGAACCTTGATGTTAGCGAACAATGATAGAAAATTCTTGTGTTAATCCTCCAGATGTCCTCACCCTTGTCACTGAATTTGCATGCATATCTTCGATTATGTCAATGTATGATACATTTACACCTTTCTTTTCTAAGACTTTTAATGAGATCTCTTTTGTAAGCTCATCATAAGTCTTCTCAAGATTGATAAACAACATATGCAAATCTTATTTTCTTTCTTGATAGTTGTCAGTGACTCTCCTCAAGAAATGTATCGCTTCCAAGGTCAACCGCTCTGACATGAATCCAAATTGATTCTCCAAGATGCTAGTCTCTCATCTTACACTTATTTTTATTACTTGTTCTCGTAGTTTCATGGTATGACACGTTAATTTAATTCCTCTGTAATAAACACAATTTGGTACATCTCATTTAGTTTTATACAAAACTATCAAGATATTATTTTCTTCGTTGTTCTGACGTCATCTTTGACTTTAGTATCGTATTGAAGAAATATGTAAACCAAAAATTCTTCTTTCCTTTGACATTTTTATACTTCAATGTGTACATCATTTAACCCAACTATCTTTCTATTTTCATATTTTTTAAGAGCATCATTTACCTCTGATACGTGAATTTTATGATAAAATATTATGTTTATATGCTCCTTCATTTTACTTAACTCTTTCAAGTTCAGTTCATTATCTTTGTTTCATTATAGAGTTTATAAAAGTATCTTTTTCATCATTTTAATAGCCACATTATCCGTCAAAACTCAAAACTGTATTTGTTTCATCTTTTATGTATTTAACTTGACTTAAATCTCGTATTTCTCTCTCTAGCTTGAGCAATTTTATATAGGTAACGTCTTTCATCTTTGCTATCTAGTCGCTTATAAAATTCTTCATAAACTTAACTTCTTGTTTTACTTACTGCACGTTTAGCTTCTTTTTTGCCGGCTTTATACATTATCAAGTTTTCATCATTATTACAGGCGTAGAGTGTATTACAGCTGGCCCTTTTGCCCTCACTTTGTCTTGCACTTTCTCTTTCCATCACTAAGATTCTTTATTTAGGGGTGCATGACCTTTTGATTCTCCAAGTATGATCTTTTCACTTATCCATAATGTAAAAATATAATTTCTCATAAGACACTAAGATCAACATTATCAACTAATATTGTTCCATAGTTGTTGTCCCTATTTTTTCATTTTTAAGTTCCACCACCAATTTTTTGACACTATTTTTGAACTTGCCTTAAATTTATTATATTTATTTTGCATGATCAACACCACTAACTTATATTGTGTTTTCAAATATTTTTCTGGTATGACTTTGCAATCCTTATAAGTCATTTTATTCATTTTACAAGTCATAAAATAATCAATTTGTGAACTATTTGGTTTGCTTTAAATGTAATTAAGCGTTCCTCCCTTTCATGAAAAGCATATTATAATAATTAGCTCATGTACAATGATAGTCTAAAATAGTTCTTCCTTCTTCATTTCTTTCATCGCGCCCAAATCCTTCATGAACAACAGTATGATCTGTATTTTTCTTCTATATATTTTAATTTAAGTCTTATTCTATGAAAATTTTCTCTATTTATGGGATTTACCTTACTAAAGCATCCAAGTCTTTCCAAAATTACACTTTCATATTTTCATTTTATCCTACTTGTGATGCATAAGTACTGAACAAATTAATAATTTTCATTCCTGTAACTAATTTAAGAGGTAAGATTTTATCACCTTTTTCTACTAACCCTAGCAATTTCATCTCTCCAAGTGTTGATGCGCGAAAACGTCGCGGGGCACCAGCCAGCTAACACGGAGGGGGTGTTCGATCTCACAAGCTAGGAGAGGAGGAAAGGAGGAAAGGAAGGAAGCCTCTGAGTGCTCGAGAGTGGAGCAAACGGCTTGCCAAAGAGGGTTGCGGGGATAGAGGAGAGAAGCTTGATCAACAGAGCGGGTTGATCAAGAGAGGAGAAGGAGGTTGACCAGGAGCTGTCGAGCAGACGGCTAATGTGACGGTTGTGCTTGCAGGTTGGATGCCGAGGAGAGCTGAGCTGAGAAGAAGTCTGCTGAGCAGAGGAGCAAGACTTGCTGAGCAGAGGAGCAAGGCTTGCTGAGCAGAGGAGCAAGGCTTGCTGAGCAGAGGAGCAAGGCTTGCTGAGCAGAGGAGCAAGGCTTGCTGAGCAGAGAGAAGAAGAAGGGGGGCCGCTAGCAGCGGCAACAACACACTTCGCCCGCCGCGGCCTAAATGCCACTCCTGCGACGGGCTTTCCTTTTATTAAAAGCTAGAGATTACAAGCTTACAAGTACGCCTTTGCAACAAAATCACTTAAAGGGTACAAGGAGAAGCTGGCGGCTAAGAGAGAAGAAAGTGCCAGAAAGCAGAGGAGAAGCTGGCAGAGACTAAGTAAAAGAGTCTGCTGGCAAGCTGGAGGATTGAGAAACTGAGTCTGCAGAGTCTGCTGGCAAGCTGCTGAAGAGCTGTGCGGACAGGAAACTGAGTCCGCAGAGCTTGCTGGAGGAGGTGATGACGGACTGGAAAACGGAGTCCGCAGGGTTTGCTGGAAAGACTTGCAGGATCCTCCAACCGTCTGGCGTGATCCACCGATGCAGAATGAGAGGCACCATGGGCTATTTATAGGCCCAGGGAAGTTCTTCTAGAAGCGGGGCCCAGTGACATCAGCATGACGACCTGCGCGGACTCCGCGGACAGAGATGTTGCGTCCGCCACTGTCGAGCGATGAAGCAGTCGGAAGGACCCACCTGCAGAGAATTGGAGGGCGCCCCCTAGCGGGCGACCTGGGCGGACTCCGGGAGGAGTCCGCCCGGCAGGCCGGAGGCCGCCCCCTAGCGGGCGGCCTGGGCGGACTCCGGGTGGAGTCCGCCCGGCTGGAGCCGGGGCCGCCCCCTAGCGGGCGGCCTGGGCGGACTCCGGGTGGAGTCCGCCCGGCTGGAGCCGGGGCCACCCCCTAGCGGGCGGCCTGGGCGGACTCCGGGGGGAGTCCGCCCGGCAGGAGCCGGGGCCGCCCCCTAGCGGGCGGCCTGGGAGGACTCCAGGGGGAGTCCGCCCGGCAGGAGCCGGGGCCGCCCCCTAGCGGGCGGCCTGGGCGGACTCCAGGGGGAGTCCGCCCGGCAGGAGCCGGGGCCGCCCCCTAGCGGGCGGCCTGGGCGGACTCCGGGTGGAGTCCGCCCGGCTGGAGCCGGGGCCGCCCCCTAGCGGGCGGCCTGGGCGGACTCCGGGTGGAGTCCGCCCGGCTGACGGGCAGAGGCCGCCCGGGGTGGGCGGCCTCGGCGGACGGCGGCAGGAGGCCGCCGCCCCTCGGGCAGCAGGGAGGTCGCCCTAGGTGGGCGTCCTCGACGGACGGCGGTAGGAGACCACCGCCCCTTGAGAGAAATAGGAGGCCGCTACTGGTACTGCTGTTGGCGGACTCCTGCAAGGAAAAGACTGCACGATTAGCGGACCTAACCGCATGTCCCGCGAGGGTGAGCCATGGGAATAGCTCGCCGTCCCGCAGGGCACGCGGTTGCTAGGAGACCTAGGCGGATAGGGAAGACTGTCTGCCTACGCTGGGACCCATCGCGATCAAAAGGGAGAATCTAAGGGTCACGATGAGCCAGCTGGCCACCTTGGGAAGGATCGCCGATTTCTGGGTTAACACCAAGTAGTATCTATAATAATACATACCTCATTGCTTGTGTTTTTGTATCATAATCTAAAATCTGAATTGTCTAAAAATTTAGTTTCACAGAAGCGCATGAAATATTTTTTATAATACTTCTCCAAAACAAAATCAATTTGTGATATTTCTCATAACCAAAATCAATTTCGGTGAAAGAAAGTATTAGTCGAGCGGTATCTTTGTAATGCTCGGGATAGTGTTGGAGCCTGAAATTGAAGAATTAGGTTAAGTTATGGGAGAGGGCACAGCAAGCTATGGGATTCTTTGAGAAAGATGAGGTTTATGATAACAATGAGCAACATGGTTAAGAATCAAGTGCAAATGCAGAGTAGAAAAATCAATAAAAAGGGCAGCCACGTGCAAAAAAACATCCCCATGTTGCGAGGGTCCGGGGAAGGGTCCCACTGTTGGGGTTGTGGAACACTTCCGGTCCTCTTGTTTCTCACACCGGGTTCGCCCACGTGAGCTTAGAGGAATCGAAGTGTGATCCCCCCTCGACATCTCCGGGACCCACGACAGCGGGGGTCCGGGGGCGGCAGCCCCCGGCGGAGGTCCCGCTGTCCGGACAGCGGGCAGGGGTCCAGGGGACAGCGTCCCCGGTGGGGGCTCGGGGGCAACGCCCCCGGACCAAATTTTTCTGATGGGAATTTTTTGGATCAGCGATCGTCGAACGCTGTGGTTCGACGATCGACGATCGTCGACCGGCCCTTTGGTTCGACGATCGTCGATCGTCGACCGGCCCTTTGGTTCGACGATCGACGATCGTCGACCGGCCCTTTGGTTCGACGATCGTCGATCGTCGACCGGCCTTTTGGGTCGACGATCGGGGTCGCGATCGTCGACCGGCCTTTTGGGTCGACGATCGACGATCGTCGACCGGTCTCGCTTGGTCGACGATCGTGGTTGCCGGCAGACGTTTATATACGTTGTTATTTTTCCCGATTTAGGGATACGGATTCATTGCAGTCTGTGGCGGCGGATTCTTTTGGAGACGATACGAGGTATCTCGTTGAGATCGATCCAGAAGGTATTCTTCTTTGGTGTTTCTTGTCCAGAAGAGAGGAGAAGAGGTAGGATCGGATTTGATCCTTGCAACCTTTTGTAATCTGTTTCTTTTTTGGTGAATACAAGAAGGAAGAAGAAGGGGAGAGAGGACGTAGCCCGGTTTTGGGTGAACCTCTGTAACATCTTGTGTTTGTGACTGCTCTGTGTTTGTTCTGTGTTTGTTATTCGATATTCGGATTTCTGCTTCTCGGCACCCCGGATTTCCTACACCCACAACATTACTGAAATGTACACAAACCCTACTCTACATTTTTGCAAGAGACTGCTTCTAGCTAGAATTCAAACCCGTGACCTCATGTTCATGCGACAACTCCTTAACCGATGTGTCAAGGCTCCCCTTCAGAGTAAAAAATCAATATAGGCATATATTTTATTTTGATGGGTATAGTAGAAAGAGATTTCAACAAACATCAAACATAATTCACCACTTAATTCACAAAACATGTGAAATTTCTAACAAAAAATGGGAATTATGTGTAAGAAAAAACAAATATAAGTGGAATTCCAATAAAGTTGATGCGGCACCCAAAAAGAGCTTACCATTTTCTGTTTATAAATCAAGATAGAGGCAGAACAAAACTTGCTAGAGAGAGACAAAAGTTAATGATATCTCACCGAAGAAGCAGGAGATGAAGGAAAAGGTGATTAAGATGAACTGAAATTAACCTAAAATTAAGGTGACTTAAAATTAATGGTATCTCACTGGAGGAGAAGGATGGGCCCAGTTCAAAGTAGCAGTAAGAGAAGATGAAGGAATGAAATCTTGTTAGAGAGAAGAAATGAAACATTGTTAAAGCCAGATGAAGGAAACAAAACCTTGTTAAAGCCAGATGAAGGATATGAAGTTGTGTTAAAGCCAGATGAAGGAAATGAAACCTTGTTAGAGAGTAAAAGAGGTAATTAGAGGTCGTCGATGTTAAATTTTCTCAACGTGGTCAGCAAGGTAGCTCAAACGTCAAATTAATATCTTCGGAACTACCCAGTTCGCACGTTGAACCAGCGGAAAACCAAGGAACAAAGGTTAATCCCAACAAACAATGGAAGCACAAACAGATCTTTTATTCATTCACTTCTTTACAACACGAGGCATACATAGCGAGACATGATTTCGCTAGTATAACATCTGTAAACAGAAAGCACCAAAAACCAAGCCGAGCGGACAGCACCGGAGTCCGCCGAGACCGCCGAGGTCGCCGAGGTCGCCGAGTCCGCTGAGATCGCCCGAACTAAGCTTCAATCCGCCGAATAGCCACGGAGTCCGCCGAAGCCGCGAGCCCGTGCGGACACACTGTTATTCGTCTCCTGCTAAGCTGAACTGAGGAACACCCCCTACCCGCCTGAAGCCGGCGGACAGGTTATTGAAGCTGGCAAAGTTGAAACAGAGCTGACAAGCCGCAGAGCGACCTCCTGCTGAATCCGCAGAGACCGCACACTTCCAAGTACTTGACCGAAGTCACAGCCAAACTCCTGGCTCCTTGAATCTACCCGCGTGACCAGCACACAGCAAACGTCCGCACTGAATCAATCCGCGCGGACAGACAAACTGAGACCGCAGCTCCTTTCCCAACCCAACTTACTGTTCACTCAAGTTTCTGTAGACCTGCCAGGGGGTCCTATTTATAGGCGAGGTGAGTAGTGTGGTCACCGCCCTAGAGATAGAGACACCGCCCCAGCCCGCGCGATAGCAAAACACTGTCCGCAGAGTCCGCAAGGACTTAGCCGGATACCAAGGAAAACCGCCAGGAGCAAGGCAACGTTGGCGAACCCTCTCCAGTCCGCCCAAGCTATGCGGACAAGGCATCAGCTCGCAAAGCTCCAACCACTGCAGTACAACAAACCCCCTTCAATGGCAGTCCGCCCAAACCCGAGGCAGTCTGCAAGACTCACACCTCAATCCGCCACAAGTCCACGACCAAAGGCAGATAGCAACAGTCCGCCCGGTCACAGCGGACTTGGCGGATACCGCGGACTCCATGGTCTTGACACAGAGTGTGACCAAGTCCAAAAACCATCAAGGGCCAATGCGGGCATGACGGACTCAAACTCCCGTCCGCCAAACACCGTAGCACAGACCGCCAGCAGTCCGCAAGCTCCTCGCACTCCTGTCCAACGCAACAACCATCCCCGAACTCCAAAACCAGTCTGCCAACGACCTCCACAGCAAAGCACCTGCTGTACCACCAGAGCTCGACAAGGCCTCAGCCAAGCTCTAAGCTCAGTCCGCAACAGCCCACACCACGGACACATCAGTCCGCAAGCTTCCCGCGGACACGAGCCAAACCGCCTATCAGCACAAGTTTGCACCACGGCCACTGAGCAAAGCATCTGTCCGCAAGCCTCTCTATCCGCAGATACTAGGCCGCATAGTCCGCAGACTCCATGCAAACAACCCGCTCAGAAGACAGCCGGCTTTTCACTAGACCTTCCACCAGGCCGCACATCACAGTCCGCCCAGTCCGCCTAGTCCGCCAAAGCTGTCCGCCCAGGCCGCCAGGCCTGTCCCGTCAACCACTTACACTTCACAAATTTCAACACTCCCCCTTGAAGTGGGAAGTGGTGACCAAGCCCAGCAAGCTGCGCAAGCGTTCAAAGGGCCCCTTCGACAGTGGCTTCGTGAAGATGTCAGCAAGATTATCTTCACTCCGAACATGCCCGACCAGCAGAGATCCTTCCAACACCTTCTCCCTGATGAAATGGTGATCAATCTCTATATGTTTGGTCCTAGCGTGACACACTGAATTGTTAACCAGTTTGAGAGCACTCTCATTGTCACCCCGGATTAAAGTAGGCCATTGCACTTCTTCATGAACATCCTCTATAAGCCTCCTCAACCAAACGGCTTCCCGAGCAGCCAAGACCGAAGCCTTATACTCCGCCTCCATGGTTGAAACTGACACCGAGTCTTGCTTCTTGCTACACCACGAGATGCTAGCTGAACCGCAAGTGAACACATAACCTGAAGTGGACCTTCGATCATCTGAATCACCGTCATAGTCAGCATCCGTGTACCCGAGCAGCACAAACTCCGAGTCACATCTATAGAGGAGTCCCATGTCAAAAGTCACCTTGACATACTTCAGAATTCCCTTTGCCGCCACTAGATGAGATTGCCTTGGTTCAGCCATATACCGACTTACTCGGCCAACATCATAAGCAATGTCTGGCCTTGTAATCGTCAGGTAAATCAAGCTCCTAACAAGAGCCCTGAACACCAAGGGATCATGGAGAACCCTTCCCTCATCTCGTCGAAGCTTCAGCCCAGGTTCCAGTGGAGTAGAGCACTTCTTCCATTCGCCCATGCCGAATCGCTTCACAATGCGATCAGCATACCCTTTCTGGCAAATGAGAACCCCGCACTCCTTCCTCTCCACTTCAAGACCGAGAAAGTGATGCAACTCTCCCAAGTCTTTCATCTCGAAGCGTATAGCAAGCTCTGCCCTGAGCCTTGCTACTTACCCCTCCGAATTCCCTGTGATGATCATGTCATCCACATACAGCAGGACCAAGACACGTAGCTCCCCTTTCTTCTTGACGAACAAGCTTGAATCCGAGTTGGAAGCAAGGTATCCACAGAATTGCAAGTACTCTGGAATCTTCCCATACCACGCTCAAGGAGCTTGCTTCAACCCATAAAGAGCCTTCCTGAGTTTGCAGACATAGTCTAGATGCTTTTCAGAGACAAAACCAAGCGGCTGATCCATGAAGATGTCCTTGTCAATCTCTCCGTAAAGAAAGGCATTCTTCACATCGAGTTGCCACAACCTCCATCCCTTGCTAGCAGCCAAGGCGATCACCACTCTTACTGAAGTCATCTTCGCAACTGGACTGAATGTCTCCTCATAGTCTTCTCCATACTGCTGTGAGAATCCTCTAGCGACCAGACGAGCCTTGAACCTATCAATGCTCCCATCAGCCTTCTTCTTCAACTTATACACCCACTTGCAAGTAACCGGAGTAATGCCGTCAACCTTGGGCACAAGATCCCAGGTTTCATTCTTCTTCAGAGCATCAATCTCTTCTTTCATGGCACCTTCCCACTCCTTCACTCCAGTGGCCTCGTTGAAGTTTGCAGGCTCTCGCTCATCCAGAGGACCTGCAAAGAAGCAGGAGACAAAGCTCACTGCATTCCCAACACAGTACCGAGCCGGTGGCTTCACAACCCTCTTCGATCTCCGAAGGGTCAGCTCCTTGCTCACTGCTTCCGTTGCTTCTTCGGGCTCCACTCCTACCTGGGGAAAGCGTTGAACAGTGCTACCCCTGCTTCCCGAGCCAGAAAGCTCAGCCTCGGAGGTAGAAGCAACAGGAGCTGCTGGTGAAACAGTAAGCTCCTCTTCCAAGCCTTCAGCAGCCACCATCGGTGCTTCATCAACCTTGCTACTTCCGGTTAGCTCAACCGAGCCACCTCCATATGACGTCAGCTCGTCAAAGACAACGTCTCTTGACACCACGAACTTCTTCGTCACAGGATCCATGCATTTCCATCCCTTCTTCCGCTCATCGTAGCCAACAAAGACAAGCTTCCTTGCCTTCGCATCCAGCTTAGTCCGTGAAGAATCCGGGACATGCACGTAGCAAGTTGAACCGAACACCCTAAGGTGTCCAACACTCGGCTTCTCCTTCAGCAACAGCTCAACAGGAGTCTTCATGTTTATAGGGCTGAGCGGCATCCGGTCGATAACATAAGCAGCACAAGACATCCCCTCTGCCCAAAAGGACCTTGGGATATCTTTCGCATGAAGCCAGCATTTGCAGGTCTCCGTCAGATGACGGATCTTCCGCTCCGCTACCCCATTTTATTGTGGAGTGTGAGCACAAGTAAGCTCTCGTTGGATCCCGTGCTTCCTACAGAAGTTAGAAAACTCAGAGGAGACAAACTCACCCCCGTTATCAGTTCTAAGCTTCTTAATCCGCAAGCCAAGCCGGCCTTCTACCAACTCCTTAAACTCCACAAACAAACGGAAGGCTTCCGACTTCTCCTTTAAGAAGTACACCCAAGTATACCTTGAGTAGTCATCAACCAAGACAAGCATGTATATGCTTCCACCAAGGCTGGCAGTAACCGTCGGACCCATCAGGTCGCCATGAATGCACTCCAATGGTTTCTTACTCCTTGTTTGTGATTTATCAAACGGAAGGCGATGTGCCTTATCGTATTGACAGCCCGCACAAACATGCCCGTCACCAAAGGAGGATAACTTAGGCAACCCCCTCACCAAACTTCTACTAGCCATCGCCTTCAGCTTGTCCATGCCAACATGCCCCAGCCTCTCATGCCAGATAGCAGCGCTATCATTGGCCCTCATACGATCAACATAAGAATTGGTGGCAAGAACAAACAAGTTCTTCACCCTCCTCCCAACATGAGCAACATCAACCTTTACCGCTGATACGTTGCGAAGGAACCTCACATCTGTTGGCCCAAACAGAACGTGATACCCAGCGTCCACCGCATTGGTCACCGAGAAGAGGTTCTTCTTCATGACCGACACGTGATACACACTCCTTAACGTGAGTGGCCCCTGATCACTACCCAAAGACACGACCCCCTCTTTCTCTACTGTATAAACAGTATTATCAGCATTGATAATAGCTTCATTACCTGAGTAAGCCTGCATGGAGGTGAACTTCGACTTGTCTCCGGTGAGGTGATGACCACACCCGGAGTTCACGATCCACTCGCTGTTGAAGTCCTCAACAGACAAGGCCCGGACATAAGTGCCCGTCATAAAAGCTCCGCCCCATCCTGCTTCTTCACTTCTCGAGCAAGCTTCCTCCTTTCCCGCAGCATGCCCATGTTGTAGTTTGACCTTGCAGTCCCGCTTGAAGTGCCCTCGCTGATGACACCGGTAGCACTTCAAATTCTTCTTCCAGTCCTTAGGAGCATTGCTCCTCTCTGGCTGATATGAAGTTGAAGTCTCCTTCTCACCAACGACCTGCACCTTCTTCTTCCCTTCCCATCCTTTCTTCTTGCCTGAGAAAAGAGCTTCGCTGCCTTCCTGATTCAGGTTCACTCCAGCCATCTGTCTTGCCAAGCTCTCCTGCGATGCAAGCAGATTCTCCAGCTCCAGCAAAGACGGCTGAGTAGCCCACCCTTGAACAGATGTGACAAAGGCCACATACTCCTTCCGCAAGCCGCGGATAATGTGCCTTTTCATCTTAGCCTCAAAGATAGGCTCATCAGGATCCAGTGCCGACAGATCAGCACACAAGCTCTTCATCTTTAAGAATTACTTGGAGATGGAAAGGTCTCCCTGAGTTGCCCTGGCCAACTCATTCTCCAGGAACTGAAGCCGCGCCACATTCTTCCTATTGAACAACTCATCAATGGTTGTCCAAATATCAGCAGCCGACTCACATCCAATGATGTGATCAAACAGTTCGGGAGACACGGCCCTCTTCAGAATGAACTCCGCCTTAGCATTTGTTCTTCTCTAGAGCCTAACCTGCTCAGCAGTACCGAACGCAGCAGTCACTTCCTGTCCGTCGTCACCACCGACGACTTCCCACAGCTCCTCGTCAAGAAGATAACTCTTCATGCACGACTTCCACTTCTTGAAGTTAGCCGGCGTTAAGAGTTCAATGCCCAGACCTCTTGCAAAGCTCCCTTCCATTGCAACACCTGTTGGCAACCTTTCAGAAGCTCTGAGCAACAACACAGGTTGAGCACCACTCAATCACTGAGTAACAACACTGGTTGACTTCCGCTCACGCAACTGAACCTCCCTCTGATACCATGTTAAATTTTCTCAACGTGGTCAGCAAGGTAGCTCAAACGCCAAATTAATATCTTCGGAACTACCCAGTTCGCACGTTGAACCAGCGAAAAATCATGGAACAAAGGTTAATCCCAACAAACAATGGAAGCACAAGCAGATCTTTTATTCATTCACTTCTTTACAACACGAGGCATACATAGCGAGACATGATTTGCTAGTATAATAGCTGTAAACAGAAAGCACCAAAAACCAAGCAGGGCGGACAGCACCGGAGTCCGCCGAGACCGCCGAGGTCGCCGAGGTCGCCGAGTCCGCTGAGATCGCCCAAACTAAGCTGCAATCCGCCGAATAGCCACGGAGTCCGCCGAAGCCGCGAGACCGCGCGGACACACCGTTATTCGTCTCCTGCTAAGCTGAACTGAGGAACACCCCCTACCCGCCTGAAGCCGGCGGACAGGTTATTGAAGCTGGCAAAGTTGAAACAGAGCTGACAAGCCGCAGAGCGACCTCCTGCTGAATCTGCAGAGACCGCACACTTCCAAGTACTTGACCGAAGTCACAGCCAAACTCCTGGCTCTTTGAAGCTACCCGCGCGACCTGCACACAGCAAACGCCAGCACTGAATCAATCTGCGCGGACAGACAAACTGAGACCGCAGCTCCTTGCCCAACCCAACTTACTGTTCACTCAAGTTTCTGTAGACCTGCCAGGGGGGTCCTATTTATAGGCGAGGTGAGGAGTGTGGTCACCGCCCTAGAGATAGAGACACCGTCCCAGCCCGCGCGATAGTAAAACACCATCCGCACAGTCCGCAAGGACTTAGCCGGATACCAAGGAAAACCGCCAGGAGCAAGGCAACGTTGGCGAACCCTCTCCAGTCCGCCCAAGCTATGCAGACAAGACATCAGCCCGCAAAGCTCCAACCACTGCAGGACAGCAAACCCCCTTCAATGGCAGTCCGCCCAAACCCGAGGCAGTCCGCAAGACTCACACCTCAATCCGCCACAAGTCCACGACCAAAGGCAGATAGCAACAGTCCGCCCGGTCACAGCGGACTTGGCGGATACCGCGGACACCATGGTCTTGGCACAGAGTGTGACCAAGTCCAAAACCATCAAGGGCCAATGCGAGCATGGCGGACTCAAACTCCCGTCCGCCAAACACCGTAGCACAGACCGACAGCAGTCCGCAAGCTCCTCGCACTCCTGTCCAACGCAGCAACCATCCCCGGACTCCAAAACCAGTCCGCCAACGACCTCCACAGCAAAGCACCTGCTGTACCACCAGAGCTCGACAAGACATCAGCCAAGCTCTAAGCTCAGTCCGCAACAGCCCACACCGCGGACACATCAGTACGCAAGCTTCCCGCGGACACGAGCCAAACCGCCTATCAGCACAAGCTTGCACCACGGCCACTGAGCAAAGCACCAGTCCGCAAGCCTCTCTATCCGCAGATACCAGACCGCATAGTCCGCGGACTGCATGCAAACAACCCGCTCAGAAGACAGCCGGCTTTTCACTAGACCTTCCACCAGGCCGCACATCACAGTCCGCCCAGTCCGCCTAGTCCGCCAAAGCTGTCCGCCCAGGCCGCCCGGCCTGTCCCGTCAACCACTTACACTTCACAAATTTCAACAGTCGATGCTCTTGCAAGTATTGCATGACGACTTTAATATCAAGGGATCTTCTCGCAATAGTGAACGGGTAAGGTGAGAACAGATATTTCTGATTGAGGAGGCGAAGGTGATGAAGATCTAAAAGGGTTTCCGGACGAAAGGGAGGGAGACAAATCTGTGAAGTAGGAGGGATCAGACAGAGGGTGGGGGCGTTCGGTTTGGTTTGGTTCAATTCTGTTTGGTTTGGTTTGGTTTTATGTGAAATCGAAACCGATTTGAATAATCTCGATTTTTGCACATCCCAAATCGAAACTGAAACTGCAAAGTTCGGTTCGAAACTGTTCAATTTTTAGCTCTTGGTTCCATTTTCAACCCTAAATTGTTTCAATGAAAAGGCAATGTTCTAAATTTTCAAAGTTCTAAAGCATTGTTCAAAGGTTTGTAAAATTGAAAATCTGTACTTATAAAATAACAAAATAAATTTGTTGGTTATAAGATAATTAAGAGATAAAGATATCAGACATGTTTGGGAAGATGGTGGCGGTGGAAAAATGACATTAGAATTGTCCAAAAGGTTGCTTTGAAAAATTTTTATTGAAGTTCTTTTTAAAAACGTTTATTACTTTTTTAAATTGGAATAACAATTTTTTAAAAAAGTTTTGACTTTTTAAAAATTAACGTGGTGACAAAAAATGCGCGCAATATCTAAAAATGTGTGCAATGTTAAAAAATAAGCGTATGAGCGGTAAATGTGCGCCTAGGTGGAAAATGTGTGCTCATTGGGAAAATGCGCGCCCAGAAGAAAAAATTGCGTCCGGGCAGAAAATGCGCACACAGGAGAAAAGTACGTGTCCGCGCAAAAAATGCACGACCGGGCGGAAAAATGGGTGTTCGGGCGAAAAATGTGTGTCTGAACAAAAATGTGCGTCATGATAAAAATATATCATTTAAACGAACGGACTTTTATGAATAGTAGGTTTTTTAAAATGCTTTTTATGAAAAGTAGGAATGCCTTCAAAACTTCATTTTCTGAAAACCTTTTTTGTCACCGCTACACAAACAAATGAAAATAAAACTATGGTAGCGATGGGAATAGAACTTTTTTTATCGTCACCACCATCCCAAACAGATCCATCGTCAAATTCATGCAATTATTAAATCATAAACCCATTGTAGCTAGATTGAATCCAAGGCACCTGCTATCGGAAGATCATGCTCTGTGCAATCAACAGATTTTTTCAAAGTTGACTCCAGCCCCCATCTAAATAACTCTCAATTTTAAACTTCTTTTAACTAAACCACATTAAGGCTCCGTTTGACATTCCGGCGGGGCGCCGTTCCGGCCTGAACGAGCCAGAGAAAGGGTGTTTGGCGAGCTCCGGGCGAGAACGGCCGGCGTAAAAGGGTTCCAACCCGGTGTTTTTCACGCTGGTAGGCGGAGCACCGATCGACCGTTCTAAACAGCCGTTCTAAACGGCCGTTTCCTCTCTCCTCGCTGGCCTCCCGCCGGCCCGACATGTCAAACAGAGCCTAAATGTCGGGTTAACTCTTTCATAAAAGTTTGACAACTTACTTCTTAGTTGACTTCTACCAAAGTCAACAAAGACTAAACCATAAAATCTTCAAACCTTAAAATGAGATTTTAGTTATAGACTTATATTTCCACTTCAATGGATCCAAAAAATCCAAGTAGACGAGTGAATCAATTCCTAATAGGGCATGCTCCCCTTGTTGATAGTGTGTAGGAGCTCCTTAATAGCAACCAGCCAACCAAGGCGTCAACAAAAGGTCGATGGGATCACGACAGTGCAGGATGCAGGTTCACAACTGAAGGAAACACCAGTGCGGAGGGGCGCTGCTCGAGATGACACGATAGGGTGCTTCTCGATAAGGCGGGATGCGGCGCTGCTTGGGACGACGGTAGGCGGGAGGGGAAGAAATTATTGGACATTGAACCATCCGGCCAATCCAGCTTTTAATGTTTCTTGTATTTTGCACTACTCAATGTATTCCCGTTTGGGAAATGTTTCTCTTTTAATGTTGCACTTCGCTATGCTGACTGTTCATCTCCTCATCCCACTTGATTCTGAAAGTCAAACATGAGCTCATCATCTACCTCCCTTCCTCATCTTTCCCGGCCCTCTACCCCTATCTTCAATGGAGAAATGTGTTGTGCAACTGGCACCTGCCCGCGAGTACGGAACTCGTCGCGGACAATAGCAACGGAAGCTTTGAGCAAATAATGGCGCGCACCAAACACAGTTCAAGTTTCCAAAACACAGAAAAAAACACAGACGACAAGAGATATACGTGGTTCGGAGTTAAGCTCCTACATCCACGGGGAGAGCGCGCCGGATCCACTAATCGAAAACAAAATCCGATTACAACACAGGCACTCAACGATCCTCAAACGGATCGACACTAACCTAAAATATGAAATAAAGAACAACAGGAGAACAAAGAAAACTCCCCTATCCGCAGCCTGGATCTGAAACTGATCTTGCCACTGCCACGCGTCGCTGCTCTCCGGCCAAGAAAGCCGCTGCCCTCTTCAAGATGAAGGAACCGCAGCCTTATGCCTTCTTTCACCGCCGAAGTTGCCGCCGCCGCTGGATCGCCGGAGCCGCCGGAGATGGAAACCTGCACCCGCCGCTGCCGTGGATCTCCCCTCTCCTTCACCGGAGATGGAGCCGATGCCGCTGCCGTGCACTAGATCGGAACTCCGATCAATCTTCCGCCACCTCCGTCAACCACCGCTCGCCTGCAAGATCTGCCGCCGCTGCTGCCTGAGAAGAACCGCCGGCCCAAGAATGCCGGAGAAGCCGCCGCTGCTGCCTGAGAAGAAGCCCGCTGGCCCAAGATTGGGCCCTATGCCCGCCGGAGAAGAAGAGCCGGCCCAAGATCGGCCCTATGCCCGCTGATCGTCGCCGGAGAAGAAACGCCCCTGCCTGATCTTGCCACCGCCGGATCCCAAGGATCGCCGGACCTACGTAGCCCTAGATCGGGCTTGCCACTGCGCCGCTGTCGCCGGAGAAGAAGAGCCCGCCGTCGCTCGATCTTGGCCGGAGAAGAAACCCCCGAACCGATCGCAGCTCCCGAAGCCGCCGCTCCTCCTTCGCCCGCCACTGCTAGGTTGGTGCCGCCGCCAGGAGAACCACCGACGCCGCCGCACCTCTTCCTCCTAGATGTCGCCGGAGAAGAGAAGCCCTGTGCCCACGCTCAATCGCTGCTCGATCGGGATTTCCAGCCGTCGCCTCTCCCGATCGCGATGCCGCCTCCGCCTTGATGCCGCCGTCCGCTCTTAGTTTTTCTCCCGATGGATTTAGGTTAGAATAGAAATCGGGGTTTCACCTGTAGGTATATAAGGAGAACAGTAACCGAACCGGTCCAACTGGACCGGTCCGGTTGGAGCATCACAAAAAACAACAATCTCCACCTTGATGCTCCACGAACACGAATACCGCCTAAAACAAATAGACCCCTACTGGCGACTACAAGCCCCCTCTCCCTGGGGCCGGCACGATCAACGTGCAACAGTCGGAGTCAAGTCAAACTTGACTCGCCTCACTGATTTCTCCCGCATGCTCGCAACGCATTCCTCCGTAGGAATCTCCCGCAACATCACGCCTCCACCTCGAGCGAACTCCCTCAACTCCCGGTGACGCACGTCGACGTGCTTCGTCCTTGCACGATAGACCGGGTCTACTGCAAGACGAATCGCACTCGAACTCTCACTGTGCAACTCCACCTTCCCCTGAGTGATCCTAAGTTCCTCGGTGAGACCTCTGAGCCTGATGGCTCCTCTCGCGGTGTCTGGGTACTCATGAGATGACTCTCTACCCGTCTCCTCTACGGCTGCGAAGATCCTACCTCCGTCAAGGTCCTCTCTCTGTGCACACGCCCTTGCCACGAATCCTGCCCCGCTCCTCCGCAGGTCCTTCCTAGCTTTTTGCTGAGAACGGTCTCTGCTCTCTAAAGCTCTATCGAAGGAATCGCGATCTGAGGAGATCGCCTGAAATGCATGCGCTACCGTATCCTGTAGCTCGAGAGACGGTGTGACCTCTCTCCTCGCATCTCCCCTGGCAATCGTGGTGCCAATCAGTCTATAGAGCGATCCGGAACGCTCTCCTCTCAAGACTGTCTGTGCGCCTCTCCTGACCTCCAAATACCCGCTGCTACTGGTATAAGAATACCCGGCAGCCTCCAGAGTGCCTAGAGAAAGCAAGCTCTTCCTCAACTCGGGCACATACCGAACGTCGGTGAGGGTCCTAACCACTCCATCAAACATCCTGATCCTGATGCTCCCGACTCCAGATATCTTGCACTCTGACTGGTTCCCCATCCGAACATGACCACCTCCACAGTGCCTAATACTGGAGAACCATTCAATGTTCGGGCACATGTGGAACGAACATCCTGTATCCATGATCCAGGAATCTGTGGTCCCGACTACCACGTCGCGGCTTTGTGAAACGTGCAGAACGTCATCATCACTCACGCACTCGGATGCCACTGCAGCCTGCTGAGGCACAGATTCTTTGCCCTTGAGTTTCCTCACTGGGCAGTTGGCCTTCCAATGCCCCTCCTCCTTGCAGTAGTAACACCTACTCCTGGACCTAGGTCGATCATCCTCCTTGCCTCCCCCTCTCGATCTCCCTCGGGATGGGTCTCTGCTCTTCACGAGCAGACCCTCGCTCGCACTCGATCCGGAACTGCTCCTCTTCTCATTAGAGAGAAGCATCGTCACCACTTCCTCCATCTTAAGGGTATCCTTCCCATACAACATGGTGGTGACTAAATGATCGAACGACCTCGGGAGTGAGGACAAGAGGAGAAGAGCCTGATCTTCCTCCTCGACCTTCACATCCATACTCCGCAACTGGGATACCAGCTTGTTGAACACATTCATATGGTCCAACAACTGCGTTCCCTCGGACATCCTCAAGCTGTACAACTGCTTCTTCACATACAGCTTGTTCGTGAGCGACCTGGACATGTAGAGCTCCTCGAGCTTCCTCCACAAGTCCACCGTAGTTTCCGCCTCGATAACGTTGTACATGACCTCGTCTGCCAAACACAGCTGTATGGTGCTGATGGCCTTGAGGTCCAGCTCATCCCACTCGTCGTCGTCTTTCACCTTAGCCTTCTCCTTTCCAAGGAGTGCCTTGTGAAGACCCTGCTGAACGAGTACGGCCTTTATGCGCTTTTGCCAAAGACCGAAATCGATCCGCCCATCGTATTTTGGAACCTCGAATTTGGCCGCCATTGAATTTGCTCACTAGTCCGAAGGTCGAACCTGGCTCTGATACCAATTGTTGTGCAACTGGCACCTGCCCGCGAGTACGGAACTCGTCGCGGACAATAGCAACGGAAGCTTTGAGCAAATAATGGCGCGCACCAAACACAGTTCAAGTTTCCAAAACACAGAAAAAAACACAGACGACAAGAGATATACGTGGTTCGGAGTTAAGCTCCTACATCCACGGGGAGAGCGCGCCGGATCCACTAATCGAAAACAAAATCCGATTACAACACAGGCACTCAACGATCCTCAAACGGATCGACACTAACCTAAAATATGAAATAAAGAACAACAGGAGAACAAAGAAAACTCCCCTATCCGCAGCCTGGATCTGAAACTGATCTTGCCACTGCCACGCGTCGCTGCTCTCCGGCCAAGAAAGCCGCTGCCCTCTTCAAGATGAAGGAACCGCAGCCTTATGCCTTCTTTCACCGCCGAAGTTGCCGCCGCCGCTGGATCGCCGGAGCCGCCGGAGATGGAAACCTGCACCCGCCGCTGCCGTGGATCTCCCCTCTCCTTCACCGGAGATGGAGCCGATGCCGCTGCCGTGCACTAGATCGGAACTCCGATCAATCTTCCGCCACCTCCGTCAACCACCGCTTGCCTGCAAGATCTGCCGCCGCTGCTGCCTGAGAAGAACCGCCGGCCCAAGAATGCCGGAGAAGCCGCCGCTGCTGCCTGAGAAGAAGCCCGCTGGCCCAAGATTGGGCCCTATGCCCGCCGGAGAAGAAGAGCCGGCCCAAGATCGGCCCTATGCCCGCTGATCGTCGCCGGAGAAGAAACGCCCCTGCCTGATCTTGCCACCGCCGGATCCCAAGGATCGCCGGACCTACGTAGCCCTAGATCGGGCTTGCCACTGCGCCGCTGTCGCCGGAGAAGAAGAGCCCGCCGTCGCTCGATCTTGGCCGGAGAAGAAACCCCCGAACCGATCGCAGCTCCCGAAGCCGCCGCTCCTCCTTCGCCCGCCGCTGCTAGGTTGGTGCCGCCGCCAGGAGAACCACCGACGCCGCCGCACCTCTTCCTCCTAGATGTCGCCGGAGAAGAGAAGCCCTGTGCCCACGCTCAATCGCTGCTCGATCGGGATTTCCAGCCGTCGCCTCTCCCGATCGCGATGCCGCCTCCGCCTTGATGCCGCCGTCCGCTCTTAGTTTTTCTCCCGATGGATTTAGGTTAGAATAGAAATCGGGGTTTCACCTGTAGGTATATAAGGAGAACAGTAACCGAACCGGTCCAACTGGACCGGTCCGGTTGGAGCATCACAAAAAACAACAGAAATGTATGACCATTGGACATTAAAATGCAAACTCTGTTTGACTCCCAAGAGCTCTGGGAAGTCGTGGAGCATGACCCTCAGCCATCAGGAAAAGGAAAAGATAGTGAAGAAGCGGGTATTCCTAAAGGAGAAAAGAAAAATAATGTCATGGCCCTGCTCATTATTCAGCCGGTTGTTACTTCTTCGGTCTTCTCTAGGATTATGAGCGTAAAGAACGCCAAGATGACATGGTACACACTCAAGAAAATCTACCAGGATGACGAGAAGGTAACTTCCGACCGCCCTTCAAAATCTGAGAAGAAACTTTGATGCAATCAACATGAAGGATGATGAATCTATTTTCGAATATATGCCAAAAATTAGAAACATTACAAACCAACTAAACAATCTCAGGGCACTCATACCTAAGAATGAAATTGTGCTCAATTAAGAACTTGAGAAGCTTACCCGAAGCATATGACCACATAGTTGCAGCCATAGAGGAAAGCAGTGATATTGATGAACTCTACCTAGCTGCACTTATGGGCAAGATCCAATCCCATGAAGAACGACTGGAATGACGCAACAACAATTTTGATCGAGCCTTCCAAACGAAGATGAATTTGAGAAGGCATGATGGATCAGAAAAACATAGTAAAAACATAATAAAAGATACTTGAAAGCCAGCCATCAAAAACTTTCATTAAGCCAACTGAGCACAATACACAAATGTCCATATTCTGCTCACTTTGTAAGAAAATAGCACATGACACTGCAAAATGCTATTTCAAATGCAAGAGATGAAAAAAAATCCACATATTGTGATCGAGACTACTGATTTAAGAACAAGGATGAGGCAAAATTCACTAAACAAACAAAAGTAGAAGAATAACGACTACTCCTTACCTACAACCATGAAGTCACTGCACCCAAAATCTCATCGGAGTGGTACATTGACTCTGGCTGTTCTAGCCATATGGATAGGGACAAGCATGTTCGGTTCTCTTGATGAGTCATACAAGTCAGTTGTCCTACTTGGTGACGGCACATAACTACAAATTGAAGGAAATGAGCTATCTTTGTTCCTAGTGAAGAGGGACATATGAAGAAAATTCAGGATATTCATTTTGTCCCCTCCTTGGCTCGGAATTTGTTAAGCGTTGGGCAACTCCTAGCCAATGGCCATAACATTACCTTCAATTAAGAAAACCTCACATACTCAATACATGACTCTTTTGGCACTCCAGTTGCCTCAGCCGAGGTGAATAAGAACAAAATCTTCCCTCTAATCCTTGTGACTCAATCTCAGACTGCTCTCTCCACCTTGGATGGCAGTACTGATCTCATTTCTACTTGGCATCATCGGCTCGACCACTTGAACTATACCTCAATCAAGACCATTGTTGAAGAAAACTTGGCCAACGGTCTGCCCAACTTAAAGCTTCATCCTCGCCAATGTGTTACCTGTTCCCTGGGAAAGTCTCACTGTCAACCATTCCAACCATCCAACCATCGAGCTAAGGATATTCTGGAGCTGCTCCACTATGACTTATGGGGGCCAACCACCACTCCTACACTTGGGGGAAAGAGATATTATTTCCTTCGTGTGGACGATTTTTCCAGTTATATGTGGTTATACTTACTCGAAAATAAATCTGACGCATTCCCTTGTTTTGTAGACTATAAGAGAGAAATTGAAATCAGCTTGGAAGAACGATTAAAGCAATAAGAAGTAACAATGGTGGGGAATTCCTCTCACATCCATTCCAACACTTCCTATCTCTTTATGGAATCAAGCACCAACTGACTGCACCTGACTCGCCTCAGCAAAACGGGGCAGTCGAACGGCGGAACAGAACCATTGTTGAGATGATGAGAAGCATGCTCCTCCATAAATAACTACCCAAATGTATATGGGGAGAAGCTACATACACTGCTGAACACATTATGAATCGAGCCCAACCAGAAGCCTCAAGGACACTACTCTTTATGAATTACTCAACAATGAAAAGTCCTCGTTAAAAAATTTCAAAACATTCGGATGTACAACCTATGCTCACAGTCAAAAGGAGAAAAGAAGGAAATTTGATCAAACGAGTATCCAATGTGTATTTATAGGCTACAACAATAACAAAAATGCTTACCGGCTCCTGGATCGAACATCCATGAAGCTAATTATATAAAGAGATGTAGAATTCCATGAAGATGCTCCCTACTAATGGGGCTCAGAACATCAACCAATCCCTGATCCCAGCCATGTCCAGGTTGAGTTTACTGATAACTCCTTGCATGGAACAGGTGAGGAGCATTCCTGTTTGACACCAATTGATTCTCAAACCCATGATGAAGAAGCTGAGTCATCACCGCCCCGAAAAACCCGATTGCTGCAAGACATCTATGTTGAGATAGAAGCTGCACTATTTCATTCCACTCCTGCAAACTACCATGAAGCAGCCTTGAGCAATGAATGGAAAAAGGTAATAAATAAAAAAAAATATAGCCTAATTGAGAAGAACAAAACATGGACTTTGGTTGACAAGCCTGTAGACAAGGGCAATATTGGTGTGAAGTGGGTGTATAAGCTAAAGGAGAATGAGAAAGATGAGATCTTCAAGTATAAAGCCAGAGTCGTGGCTAAGGGGTACTCTCAACAATTTGGTAAAGATTTTGATGAGACGTATGCCCCTATAACACGTATGGATACAATTCGTCTCTTACACTCTCTTGCAGCAAATGAGAATTACAGTATATATCAGCTTGACGTTAAGTCGGCTTTCCTGAATGGGATACTCTTGGAAGATGTTTACGTGGATCAACCAGGAGGATATAAAAAAGAAAGGAGAAGAAAATAAGGTATACAAACTGCATAAGGCACTTTACGGGCTAAAACAGGCGCCACAGATCTGACATTCCAACACAACAACTTTCTTTGAGCAAGAAGGCTTCCACTCCAGTTGTGTATGCGCTGTATACCATATTTTAGAACAAAATGCCACCTTTAACTTCATGAGGCCTCCGCGACGGAGCTAGCATTGCAGTGAACGAGAATATAACTTACAAGAAAGCCATATAATTATAGATTATTTTATGTTCTTTTGCGTGTGAAATGCATGTGAATAGACATATTATGATTGCAAATATATTTAGAGATGGATGTTAGAAATTTTTGGTGCGTGAATAGTCATTTTAGAATTGAGTACACCATCACTCAAAATAAAAATGTACTGACATAAATCGCCTCGATTTCTATTCGTCTAAACCGAGCTTCTCCACAGCCTACCAAATTGAAATTCCATGGCCAAGTAACCACATTGATAATCTCATACTAACCCGTCCATTTTAGATCCAATTTGGGATTTAGAGGGATCATGAAGGAATTGAAATGTAAGAATATCAATTCATAGAAATGAAAATGTTCTCTATAATTAATTCAAACGATATACCTACAGGATATAAGGATAGAGGACGAAAATCCGAAGATTCACAAAGAAGAATCATCTGTTTTGATCACATCTTAGGCTTCGTTTGTTTCTGCGATTTCGCCGGGCGTTTGGAGCAAACGCCGCCAGACGGCGGGTAAACAAACGGGGCGCCGGCTGCGTTTGCTTCGTTTGCACCCTCCGCAAAAAGAAAAAGCCCCTCAAACGCCGCTTTTTCAACCCCGCCTTCCCCCTCCAGTTCCAACTCTCAATTTCGACCCGCCGGGAGCAAACGCCACCGCCCTACCAAATGAAGTCTTAGTAACATAAAAGTATGTATACTTAATTCGTTATCATTATACTATAAGGGAGCCCAAATTCATGGATGGTGTAACTTTCACATACCCATAATACCCTCAAAAACTCTTTACATATTTCAAATTTTATCCCTTTTTTGGTCATTTGGATTTCCCGCTAAGCTTTTCCCACCAGTCAGCCTTATAATATTATCCTTCCTTTCTTTATTTCACGTCAAATTACAACTCTCCAAAATCACACGACCATTATGCACGCCTCTTTGACTACTCCCCGCCTCCTCGGCTGTTCTCCGCTGCAACTTCTCTGCACGCTACCAAGAAGCGACAACTCTTCAACCTCCCTGCGAGCTCCTCTAAAATACCATTTTGCTCCGCTCAATAACCGTTTACTCGACAGACAGCTCCACCGAGCTTCCTCCCGCAAAGCTTCCTCCTCAACTCCTTCACGCGCGGCAGAGCATTCTTCCGCAGACCCTCCTCCTTGACAAGAACCCTCCGCGGCGGCTACTCCATCGCACACGTTTCCCTCAGGTTGGGGTTCTTTTTATTTATTTTATTTCAAGTCAAGGCATGCGAGCTTCTTCTTCGTCGTTCATCCCAATCTCTAATTTCTACCTGTTCCTATTACTTTTAATATATTTCAGAAAAAGTTAACATTTCCTCCAATGACATGTTTTTGTTTAGCCAGGAGTATACTGGATCCTCAAATTGCATCCTCCGCGGCTACGATATTTCATTTACTTCCAGCAAGTATAAAGGTCCTTTCAACTTTGGCTTCACTGAACTTTTCCATTACTGAACATTTTCTCTCTTTTTTTACCTCTATCCCAATAGTTAGAATCAAGGATTTTTCCAGCTTACACACTGGAGTTTGCTCATTTTCTTCTTTGCAGTTAATTTCTTCACCATTCTCTACAGAAATCTTTCCCCTGTTTTCTTATTTCTTGAAAATATTTTTTTGACATGCTCACAATTTGTTTGATGTAATGCCATAAGCTTAATATTTTTTTACATGCTCACAGTCTGTTTGATGCAATGTCGTAAAGCTTTTCATCTTATGTATTTAAACTATTTTAACAAATTTGTTACTTTGCATTCTTTCACGTAAGGCCGCTGTTTGTGATTTTAGCTTAAATACAGCCTCACATTCATCTCCAACCCGTGCCTTTGTTAGGGCATCAGGGTGCACAAGTTGATTTTCTCGGCGCAGTTTGCGATTTACGGTCCTTTGCGAGGGGAGTGCAGCTCTCCAATCAAATTCAGTGGAAGGAAGAGGGTTCGATGTCGAATTGAGGGCCGTTTAGAGAGGCCGAGGCCAACGTCGAATTCAGTGAGGGTCCTTTGCGAGGGGAGTGCATGTTATTAATCTGCTTATGCTCTTGATATGCATTTATTATGAATCTGCAAATTGTACAATTTATAGGAGGACATGTTATTTATAGAAGTATACTCTGTTTAATTATTTTTCCTTAGTTAGATTAGAGAACGGTTTTACAACATTGTGACCATCAAACTTCTTTATGATCATTCTGATTCACATCTCACTTTTATATTGAAATCCGGAAATTTATTTGTATTTAATCTAGGCCATTGCTGGTTTCCAAACCGACACTGCCATGCATAAATATATATTAAACGGCTACTTATGTTCTAAACATAAATTCTTTGACAATGATAATTTATAAATCTTTCACTCTTTGGCGGTCTTCTCTATTTATTAGAGAGGAAATTTATAAATTCACTTTTTACAATCAATTTACAGCAAAATACTTTGATTTAGCTGCATTTCACGCAGTTCACTACTCCCAAATATAACTTTGTGACACTGTATATCTTTTATTATCTGGAATCAAATTTTTTATTTCATCAATTCTTCTACATTAGTTTTTAAAAATTTAGATTGATTTTATTATAGGAGTGACAGTGCACAATGAACTTCTAGAGCCTCGCGAGACAGTGCCCGGGCGGATACGTGTGACAATGCACGGGCGAACACACCCATGCCCCGCGCAATAGAACCTCGATAGCGACAGTACCGCGAATGCGACAGTGGCTCTAACTTCATTTGCAGTCTCTCGGGCTCACATAATTCGCACGTGCTCAATGCTTATGGGCGGGCGGGCTTTTTGTCATGTTGGGTATTGTTACAATTACATAAGCACAAGTATACCTGTGAGTTTTCTAATCAAATTAACTTATCAACTGTCTTATAATTTTCCCCCTCATGTCAAGGCTGTGATGTATAGTTTTTATCCTCCCTCGGGTTTTCATGTTGACAGAATGGATGTCGTTTTTATGAAGCTGAAACTTGCATTTCATGTTGGCAAAATGGTTTATGCTGAACTCATAGCCCGAACTTGCATTTCATGTTGACTCCTCTCATTCTGGGTAATCTGGGTATTTAAGCTCATATCAAAAATTGTTGTACTTCATTCATTCTGGGTCAATGAATTAATGTCATGGAATCATATGCAAATTTACCAAAAATCTATGAATTAATTGATATTGTTCGGTTCTTCCTTCATATTTGATATTATTTCTTAATTGAAATTTCTTCATTAATGATCACTATTGCAGATATTTATATTGAAGAGGATAAACTTGATAAGGATCGTGACACGGCGTGTGTTATCACCCTACATGATTTACTTAGTTTTGATCCATTCCTACAAGGGACATTGGTGATAAAGGTATAATTTGATTGCTAAGATTTATTTATTTGGGTTTGTATTAGTATGATTAGTTTAAAGTAAATTCCAATCAAAAATTGTTATGCATATTTTTAAATAAAATTTTGTTTGTTGTCCATTTTGTGATGATGTTGGATTGGTAGCATCAAGCACATGCATCGCGGCCCTCCGCCGAATGTCGCGGCCCTCTGCCGAATGTCGCCGCCCGCCGCCGAATGCCGCCGCCACCGCCGCCGAATGTCGCCGCCGCCGCCGAATGCCGCTGCCGCCGCCGAATGCCGCCAAATGCCGCCGAATGCCGCCAAATGCCGCCGCCTCCGATTGTCGCCGCCCCCACCGATTGTCGCCGCCCGCGCCGATTGTCTCCGCCCCTACCGATTGTCTCCGCCCCTGCCGATTGTTGCCACCCCCGCCGATTGTCGCCGTCCCCGCCGATTGTCGCCGTCCTCGGCCAATGTCGCCCCGAAGACCAATGTTGTCCAAACAACCAATGTCACCCCCCGACCAATATCGCCCCCACAACATGTCACCCCCACGCCAAATGTCATCCTCACGTCAAATGTCTCCCCGACGACAAATGTCGCATCCACAATCAATGTTGCTCTCACGACCAATGTCGCCCCCACGACATATGTTGCCCCACGACATATGTCGCCCCACGACAAATGTCGTGCCCACGACAAATGTTGTCCGCACGGGGTCCCCGTGCACGAATGCTTGTATATATATATACCACTTTATTCTTTGCATGATGCACGACGAGATTTGGAAGAAGATCATGAAGAGCCTAGATGATGCCGCAGCATGATCAGCTGACAGCAACAGCAGCACGTGCAGCAAAAAAAGTAGAGGCAGTTGCTAAGGCTTTGTTTGGCGCCGCGTCTGGACAGCAGCACACCGCGGATTTGCGATAATCCGTGCCAAACAGTAGTTTGGCGGGGCATCAGTGGCTGACGCCACCGCTAAAAATAGCGGTGGCCCGCAATTTCCGAGTCGCGGAAATTTTCCGCGACTCGAAAATAGCAGCAGCGCTGATTTAGGTTTTTTATTAAAAAAATAATTTTTTAATATTAAAAAAAAGTTATAGTATTAATATTATTATATATAAGTTATTATATTAAATTATATTATAACTTATAAGTTATTAAATTAATATAATTATATAAGTTATATATTATTAATGAATATAATATTATTTATATAATATTTATAAAATAAAATTACTAACAGCGCTTGCAAATGCTGTTCTTCCAAACAGATTCGTAAATTCTACCACCATTATACAAAACAACTGATTATTCCACCACTATTTTTCACCACTGTTTTTTCAATCGCTGCAGCTGCGCCAAACAAAACTTAAATTTTGCTGCGAGAACAAATGCTAGCTGCTGCAAACATGCTTACATGCATGTGTAGATGCGGCATTCTGTGGACAGAAAGAAATCAATTTAAATGAAGCGCATAGTGCTGTATGGGCACAAATGGTCTTCCTTCCCCCTTGGCATGAGAATGGGTCCCCCCGCGGCATGGATTTCTTCCTGCTTTATTTCCCCTGCATGCAGCAGACGTAGACCTCGAAAGGCTAGCTAGCTACGTGCCGGAGTCAACCATGCATGATTAAAATATGCGTGCAGAAGCTTTTCTCTTCCCACGGTCAACTCCTCTTCTCTTTTCGAAGATGGGAGATGTGACGGCGTCAGAGAGCTAGAGATAGAGAGAGAGACACCCTTCTGTAGAGAGAGAGAGAGAGAGGAAGGGTTCATCAAAGGCCAAATTTGTCCTGTTGTGAAGAGGGGCATTTTGATACTAGTACTTCCTCCATGTGCAATGCATTTTCAATTACTTAGAGCAACTCCAATGGAATCTCTATAATTAGAGGTCCTCATTGTATCATGTTCTCTAATTATAGAGAACATGGTTAGAACAACTCCAATCATGTTTCTTGCTCTAACCATGTTCTCTATATTTAGAGAACATGATGTATATATGTATTTTATATGTATATTTTATTTATATGATATATATATATATATATATATATATATATATATATATATATATATATATATATATATATATATATATATATATTAAATTATATTTTTTGTCTCGACATGACAATGAAATAATGTAATTTTTAAAATTTTATGCATATCAATTTAAATGTATTTTTATTTGTGCAAGTTCAATTAGTAAAATGTCTTCTCTTCGTATTTGCATGATCAATAATAATTAGACAGTATTCAATATTAGTCTCGTTTTGTAGGTCTCGAAAAAACAAATTTATTGTTATATTTTTTGTCATATTTGAAAAATATATCGAACCGTATATTGAAATGCGATTAATTTTATAAATATCAAATTTAAACAAATAAAAAAAATAAAAATACTCGAAAAAGATATCCACCCCCCTCCATTTTCTCTCCCACCCTCTAAATTTAGAGGGGGAGAGAGAAGATCTCTATTTTTGGCGGAAGAAATGCCGATTGGTTGGAGGGATTTGAGGCTGTATATTTGAAGAATAGAGCTGCGTTGGAGTTGCTATTATGAGAATATTATTCCAAGTTTAGAAAGTTCAAAATTATTAGAATATTGAGTTGAATTTGGTTAAACTTGATTGGACTAGGCTCCGTTTGAGAGGACTTATTTTCACCGGTCAAACGGTTCCGATCGCATGAACCCGACCTTAATTAGGGTCCGGTTCATACGGTCGTAATCGCTTGACCGATGAAAATAATTAGTATGAGTTTGATTTAATTTGACTTGAATATAATTGGGAGTTAGTATTGATTTGCTCAAAAAAAATAAAAGATTCAAATAAGCATTAAAAAAGTTAGGTATTTATTAATATATTCTTATTTTAAAATTAAAAGTATTAAAACTTAAATTTAAATAAAAAAGTGAAGGTTCTAAGTATTTTATTTGATAAACTTATATGTTGTCCAATTTAAATATTGCTCAATTTCGAGACGATTCAATTCAATTTCGTGTCGGCTCTGAATCAAGTCATTTTGAGTCAAGCTTACTCAACTCGAAATCGATTTCAATTTCGAGCCAAGCCTAAACCATTCGAACTCGATTTGATATTGTCATGTTGCCAAATGAATTTTAGACTAATAATCATGTAAAAATTACTTATATTTACAATTTATGAATGAAAATGTCAATAGTTTTTTTCATCTAACAAGCACACTAAAATTTGTTCAAGCGGAATTCTACGGTGAGATTAATATCACGCACGAGAAAGGATCATGCGTTGAGCGTAAAAAAAACAAATTTTTTTTTTGTGGGGAAGCATGGGATGAGATTTTGGATCTTGGAGTTTTCTTTAGGCGATTGTTAACCGCAACTCGTAATTGGCTAGTCGCACCCCAAAATCTCTCAATTTTGCGTGCATTTTCGAAATACGCCTTGCACATACAATTTCAGGAAAAGTGTTCAACACGAAAGTTGTAGATATCGACGAGATCTACAACTTTCGTGTTGAACACTTTTCCTGAAATTGCATGTACAAGGCGTATTTCGAAAAGGCGAAAAATCTAGACATTTTTCAAAGTACGCCTTGTACATGCATTTTTAGGAAAAGTGATCAGCAGGAAAGTTGTAGATCTCGTCGATATCTCCAACTTTCGTGGTGAACACTTTTCCTGATATTGCATGTACAAAATGTATTTCAAAAATGCACGAAAAATTGAAAGATTTTGAAGTGCGACTAGCAAAATAACGGATTGCTGTTAACAATCACATTTCTTTATGCCTCAATGAATGGCAAGTGGCCTAGTAGGGACTTCACATCCATGATTAGGTTTTTTGGTACTGATATTTTAAGGTTTTTTCTTAATTCATTCCTCTTGAACAATTAATTTTTCTAAGGTGTGGTTGGGTGCTTGGGAAGTGGCCTAGTGCTGGTGGGGTTGTTTGAAAATCAAAATTTAAAAAGAAATTTTTATTTTTCCCTAATCCGATACCGTTTTGACGTATAAATAGTTAAAATTCATTATCTTGATAAAAGAAATCTAAAAATTATTGATGATGATGCGAGAGGGGGGGGGGATCGTGGATATATTGGCGAAAACTCAACAATCAAGATTAACGCAATTGGAGAACGTCATGTTTACACGATGGCCTCGCCATTGGTGTAGAAGAGATTGAGTTGCACAATTGGATCTGCACGAAGTTAAGATCGAGACTGGTGCAAAATATATGAACAATTTCATTAGGCTCGATATAAACTAACACGAGGCTTGATGCGATCACAGGACTTTGAAGCTAGGAGAACTGTTGTGTTTCGCTCGAAGCTCCTGGTAGATCGGGCCTCTTGAACCGTACGCCCTAACCCGCTGAACGTCGAGCGTGCAAACATTCAAAGGTTTTTAGATTTGTGCAAGAGAGATTTAGTTAAGTGGAAAACCTGCAATCGAGGTGAAAACCACGCGGTCGATTCACTGTCAATCAAACTTTCACTATTCCAGAGTTTGTTACAAAATTGTTTTGGTGAAGGCGAGGGCGACAGACCGCTGCTCGTTACACTTTGAGGGACGAGAGAGTTAGGGAAAGATCTGAGCGCCACGGGATCTCCGCGCTCTTTCGAGAATCTTGCTCTTTTTGCTCCCAGGGGAGTTAGCCAGCTTGGTTGTCTCTTTCCTAGATCTTTTCTCGTGGCAACTTGAGGTCTTGTCGCTCACTTTTGCGCCTTGGGAACGACCGGGGACTTTGTCAACAACTGGGAGTCCATTTACTTCTGAACTCTTGTCTGGCATTGGGCAAATTCCGTCCACCTAGGCGGTGTTTGTCCAAGTCCCTTGCGGGAGGACAACCTGTAGAAAGAGGAGTGTAGAGAGAGAAAGACAGGAAGACAGTTAGAATTAGCGAACCCGAAAAAGAATGCAAATGAAGTAGAAAGCGAGACTATTTATAGACTTTTATGCGGGCGGTCCTGTAATTTCATCCAGTAACTACCAGACAGATCAATAGAAGGCTCGGATCTGGTACTCTGGGCACACAAACCGTCATTTTTAAGGAAAAGACGATCGTGCCCCTGGGCTAGAAAAAGGCCAACCTGGGGACTATAAATGACGATCTGTTTGCCTTGGGCTAAAAAGGCCCTCCCAGGTAAAATCAATCTCTCGCTGAGGTGGAGCTCCAGGGAGATTTTCTTTCAGGGAATACGCCAGCAAACTCCGATACTACAGGAATGCTAATCAAACCGAGTTGGGGCTTTGACGCCTCTACTAGTGTTAAGAATAACTCCGCACCTTTCCGAACTGTCTTGACAACCTAGAGAGCAGACATCAGTATCTTGCTCGATCCCTTCATACCGGAGAAGGTAATTTCACGATCAGTATTTTCCCCATCTTGAACTCCTTAAGATTGCAATCAATGCACGCACGCTGCTTCGAGAGCCAACCCATGTCAAAGATCACATCATATTCCAAAATAGGTAATATCGTTGCTTCCAAGTTGAGCTCTTGATTTCCTATTTGCACCTTCACTCAACAATACCTATCCACGCGCATCTTGCATCTATTGGGCAACAACACTTCCAAACCATCTCTTGACATACATTAAGGCACTCTGATACGCAGAACGAAGTTCTCAGATAGAAAGGAGTGAGACGCTCCCGTATCATCAAACAACGCTCTTGCTGGATGGTTACGGATTAGGACAAAGCCTAACATACACACCAAAACATCAAACAAAAGTACGCAAGGTATATATAGTATATAAGATACACCAACTGTATAAAAGTCATACCTGTCACCACATTACTTTGCTTAATGGTCTCCTGCTGGCCAAGACTGTTGACTCTGGGTTGCGCTGGCGTATGGTGAGATGCAGACGACTCCACTGCTTTCCCCTTCTCAGCATATGACACATCTGCCTTGCTATCCGACTTTGCGGGATGACTCTAATATTATCGAGCATAACGTCTTACTTTGTTGCAATTGTAACACATATGTGGACCTTGTCCCGTGGTAGCTCCAGAACCATTAGAAGGAGCTGGTCCAGACGACCTAGCCTTCTTGTTCCACTTGCTGTGAAATCCAGCCTTCGAAGAGCTCAACACCTTGAACTCTTGCTTTCTCATCGAGAAGTTCTTCTTACTCTGGACACTCTTCAAATCCTGCTTAAGTGATCGTGTAGTATTGACCAAAGTAAGAAACTCTTGCATTATTGGGTCTGCTATAAGCAACTGCAAATCATCCGACAGTCCTTCATAGAACTGATTGGTCTTTCTTTCCTCATTCTCCAAAGATGATCCAGCATACCTTCCAAGTCTAGTGAACTCATGTAGGTACTCATCGACCGAACGGTCGCCTTGAGTCAATCTCAGAAACTGGCTTTCCAATGCAGTCCGTTGCGCTGAAGGGATATATCGCGCCAGGAACAGCCTTGAGAACTCATCCATTGAGACATCCATCAGTCGTCTTCCTGCTAACTGATGAGCTTCAATCTCATCCCGCCACAACCTTGCCTCTCCATCTAATAGGAAAGTAGCTACCGTGACCTTCTGAGCTTCCTCTGTCTCCATAGAATTTAAGGTTCTCTTTATCCGAGAGAGCCAATCCTCAGCATCAGACAGGAATCCAGCTCCCGTAAAAGATGGAGGGTTGAATCTCAGGAAGTGCTTCATCTGTTGGCCTGAATACCTTCTTGCCGCTAATGGCTCCACTACTACAACTGGCATCGGGGCCACCGTTAGGGCAGGAGGCTGCACTTGCCTTCCTGGTTGGGCATTTAACATGGAAAACACGGCTTCAGCGACCAACCTTATTGTTTCAGCATAATGAGGGGTTGCATGCACATCATTATGTGCACTACTCTCCGCAGAGTGCTGGGATTGAGACTGTTTTGCACCACTCCTAGTCGCCTATAATTATGCAATACACAATTTAACGACTCTGAAATATAACAAACAACAATCAAAGAAACGCCTAGGTTCCACAAACAATGTTCTTAGCATGTTTCATGTGTGTTTTTCGTTCTTAAGTGTACATTCACGGTTTATTTTTACGTTTTTAAGGTGACACACACACTTGCACTCCACCCCTTAAAAAGAATTCGTCCACGAATTCAGCGAATAACGTACCGACACCTAGAGCCTCTGATACCAAATTGTAACACCCCTACTCGTTCTAAGGAATATAACAGTGGGTCCGGTCAGGACCCCACGCCATATTGAGTGAACAAACGAAAGAGTTACTCAATGAATGTCAATCCAAATTATACTAAACAACCACACATATTTGAATCACACGCTAACTGAAGCATTAATAAAACTTGAACCGGAATGTCCATAACACTACATGAATGACAAAACAATAATTATATAGTCTTGCTTTGGCCTTATGGCCTTACACACATCAATTGTTTAAGCTACTACATGATTTCCATACATCGGTGTGCAAAGCGGCAATATATGAGAAAATTATAACAAAACGTGGGCCTTCGATGGACAACACAGTATGGGCTCCTGCCTACTATTTTCCGCTCGACTCGCCGGCACCGGTACCTATACAATCTATCAAGATGTGCCAACAAAAGAAGGTAACGAGTCAGTTTTTACTGACCACACCTTGGACGATGGTTTAATCGGCAAGCCCATCGTTTAAACTCTCCACACAAACGCCGACACGTCGCTGTCCGTAATTCACACACTACCGCTGCGCAGAACCATACTACCGCCGAGCGGTAGGTGATTTGACGTGTCGTTACGTCGCCTACATCGAAAGGTCCACTACTACCAGCGGTAACACTACCGCCAGGTGGTACCTCACCGGGAGTTATGACAATTAAATCAGCTATGCTACCGTCAGACGACAGTAGCATTCAGTGAGCTATTTCTGGTAAACTCTGGGGAGTTACACATGCTCTCTAGCCCAATAGAATAATGGGCCGCATGCACTCTTCTCAATTAAGCATGGAGCTCATGAGACCCTGGAGCACTAAAATGACCAATTTCTGGAAGAGGTAGTGGGGATCCAAGAGGTTGATGGGTATACATTTTAGACCGCACGAATGTGCAGGTTATAAGCAGGGTTGTTCAATTGGAGGTTAACCACCCCCACCCCACCGCTGTAAAATTTTATAGAATGGAGGTCGCAGGACCACTCTCAACCAAAACTAGACCAAATAAACCACTAGCAAGAAGAAGTAATAAGAACAACATTTGTATTAATCACTTCTTTACAAAGCGAGGTATATATTGCAAGACATGATTTTGCAATGCACTCAATGAAGATCACAAAAACTGACCAGTATAAAACTAGCGGACTGAACACTGAGACCGCCTAGCCACATGCCCCCACCTCTAGCCGCGAGGTCGTGTGAACTGCCTTATTGGACTGCTGAACTTCCACCTATCCGCACTTCTGGTCACCTGACCACTGAAGTCACGCGAACAAGCTGCTCTAACTGATTTAATAGCCAACCTGCAAGGAACATGCAGACTAAGTTATTGAAATGGAAATAAACTGAGAAGGAAGAAGACAACTCTAGTCGGGCTATCCACAACCTGCTGCTTAACTGTCAACTACTATCCGCTGATCCACACTGAGCCTCCACTAACTAACCGCCAACACTAATTGCATAGTCGCTCAATGCAAGCCGCACATCCTACAAACACAACAACACAAGTCACTTCTCCTTGTCGCACGGTTAGGAAAACTTAACCGCAAGCTTAACCCAAGCTACAATTCTCACATTTCCAGTTACAAATAACGGGGCCATGACCACTATTTATAGGCGGGTAGGGGGATGCGATCACCGTCATAGGAGATAGGGAAACCATCGACAGAAAGGGCTGTTAGAAACTTTAACCGCATAACACTGCAGTCTCGAAAATTAGACCGCGCGTGCAGTTAGTTACATTAGTCCGCACAATTGTGCGAACAACCGAGTCAGACCACGCAAACTTCAAATGGCCAAGGACCAACCACGCTAACTGAAAACCAAGCCGCACCATCTCTCGCGGTCAGCGCGGTCTCCTCGGTCTGAGCATCCAGAACGCCGAATTCACTTCAACATTTTTAACAACCACCACCCATATCTCTTTCAAAGAGCTAATTGAATGGGTGAATCGGTACTTGAGGGCAATGAGAAGAATGCTGCTTTCCTCACCTCAGTAATAAAGCTAGCCTCAACCTCTCAATGCGCACATTAAACCTACCTTTAATGAGCTCCTTGAACTCCAAGAACTTCTCGAAGACATCTGAATTTTCTTTCACAAAGTACACTCAAGTATACCTAGTGAAGTCATCAACAAGAACAAACATATACATGTTACCTGAACAAGAGGGAGTGAGGCATAGTCCTATCAAGTCGCTATGAATGCATTCCAAAGTGTCTTGCACCTGGACAACGACTTATCAAATAGAAGGCGATGTGGCTTTCCATATTGACATTCTACATACACATGACCGTCACCTAGGGAGGAAAGACTAGGCAAGCCATTCACCAGGCTCTTTGCCGCCATAGCCTTTACCTTATCCATCCATATATGGCTCAACCTCTCGTGCCAGATAGCAGCATTGCCATTTGCCATCATCTTCTCAATATAGGAACTTGTCAACAAAACAAACAAGTCATTTTCCCTTCTCCCAATGTGGGTAACATCAACCTTCATTGCTGACAAATTCTCCATGAACTTCACTTATGTTGGGCTGAACAAAACGTGATAGTCAACATCGACCGCATTAGTCACCGAGAACAAGTTTTTCTTCATCCTCGGCACGTGATATACACTCCTGAAGGTGAGTGTAATCCTATCATTGTATAAATTAACTGTTTTCTTCTTCTCAATTGCATGAACAATATCGTCAGCTGTGATAATTATATCGTTACCTTTGTACACCTGCAGGGTGGAGAACTTTGAATCATCACCGGTGAGGTGATGACCACACTCGGAGTCGACAATCCAATCCTCCTGAAAATTAATTGAGGCCTAGACACCAACAAACTTTGTCTTCATATATGCCATGAAGTAGTTCCCCCACTCGTCTTTCTTCTTGGATTCAATTCCTTTTTCTACAACGTGTCCTAGCTGAAGAATTACCTTGCAGTCCTTCTTGAAGTGACCAAGTTTGTTGCATCTGAAACATCTGGGTCCTCCCTTCTTACCACCATCATGCTTAGGAGCCTTTCTCCTCTCCTGCTGTGATAAAGTATAAGGATCATCTTCACCATAAGCTTCTTCTTCTTGTCCTATCTTTTCTTCTTCCCAGAGAACAAAGTTTCATTATCTCCCCTTGAGATAGTGACTCTAGCCATCTGTCTTGCTAAGCTCTCCCGAGAGGCAGCAAGTTCTCTAACTCCAGTAGAGACGAATGAGTAGCCCACCCTTGCAATGAAGTGACGAAAGCAAGATACTCCTTCCGCAAGCCGCTGATGTTGTGCCTCTTTAGCTTAGCCTCGGAGATAGACACTTCTGGGTCGAGTGCTGAGATCTCAGCACACAAGTTCTTCATCTTTAAGAAGAAAGAAGAAATAGACAAATCTCCTTGAGTTGCTCTCACCAACTCATTCTCCAAAAATTGTAGCCTTGCTACATTCTTCTTGTTGAACAAGCCATCCAAGGTTGTCCAAATCTCAGCAGCTGACGTACATCCAATGATGTGGTCGAACAAATCTGGTGAAATTGCACTCTTTAGAGTAAACTTTGTCTTAGCGTCGGTTCTCCTCCAAGCTTTCACCTCCTGAGCATTAGCTCCAACAGTAACTACTTCTTGTCTATCATCTCCACCAAAGACCTTCTAGTGGTCCTCGCCAAGTATGTAGCTCTCTATGCAAGATTTCCACTTCTTATAGTTAACCTGAGTTAACAACTCAATACCAATACCTCTTGCATATCCACCTTCCATTACTAGATACCTAGTTTACTAGACTTCCAAAGGTACTTAGCAAAGTCTTGCATCTGATGACTAAAGATTGCTAAAACATCTGTCCCTCTAATACTATATAAAATTTTATAGAATGGAGGTCGCAGGACAACCCTAAACCAAAACAAGACCAAGTAAACTACTAACAAGAAGAAGTAGTAAGAACAACAATTGTATTAATCACTTTTTACAAGGCGATGTATACATTGCGAGACATGATTTTGCAATGCACCCGATGAAGATCAGAAAAAATAGACAAGTAAAAAATCGACAGACTGAACACTGAGACCGTCTAGCCCCCTGTCCGCACCTCTAACCGCGAGGTCGCGCGAACTGTCTTATTGGACTGTCGAACTGCCACCTGTCCGCACTTTTGGTCGCCTGACTGCTGAAGTCTCCTAACCACTGAAGTCGCACAAACAAGCCACTCTAACCGATCTGACAGCCAACCCGCAAGGAATGAGCAGACTAACTTATTGAACTGGAAATAAACTGCCAAGGAAGAAAACTGCTCTCGTCGCACTATCTGCGACCTACTGCTTAACTGTCAACTGATGTCCGTTGATCCACACTAAGCCTCCACCAACTAACCGCCAGCACTAGTTTCCTAGTCGCTCAATGCTAGCCGCACCCCAGCAAACACAACAACACAAGTCACTTCTCCTTGTCGCGTGGTTAGGAAAACTTAACCGCAAGCTTAACCCAAGCTACAGTTCTCACAATTCTAGTAACAAATAACGGGGCCAGGACCCCTATTTATTGGCGAGCAGGGAGATGCGATCACCGCCATAGGAGATAGGGAAACCGTCAGCAGAAAGGGCGGTTAGAAACTTTTAACCGCATAACACTGCAGTCTCGGAATTAGATCGCGGGTGCGGTTAGTTACATCAGTCCACACAACTGTGCGAACAGTCGAGTCAGACCGCGTGGACTTCAAATGGCCAAAGACCAACCACGCTAACTGAAAACCAAGCCGCACGATCTCCCGCGGTCTGCTTGGTCCGAGCATCCAGACCGCCGACTTCACTTCAACATTTTTAACAACCACCACCCATATCTATTTCAAAGAGCTAATTGAACCGGTATTTGAGGGCAAGGCGACAAATGATACTTTCCTCACCTCACTAACAAAGCTGGCCTGATTTTTAATTAATTGTTGTTTGGTTGCTCTCCATGAACTTCTCCATCATGGATTCTAAACAACTCGTTCTCTCCTGGAATTGTTGTGCTGGCTGTGGGATTTGATATTGCTGATTTGGATGACTCCCACAAGCCTGCCCAACTTGCCTGTATTGTCTCTACTACATAAGTTGTTCCTCCTATATAACCCTAGTGGTTGCGTTTGGCGCAGCTTATTTGCTCCGGTGAGCTTGAACAAAAACGTCATTGTCATACAAAAACCTTATGCTCAAAAATAGTTTCTTTTTTGATAACGATAGCAACATTTGCCATACCAAACATACATTTTATGACAACGACGTTTTTGTCCAATCTCGCCGGAGCAAATAAGCCGCGCTAAACGCAACATTTGAGAAAAGTTTGGGTGATTGTGCCATCTTGGATTGTATTTATTAGAGTTTGGGTTGTTCTGCTGCTCATTTCCTACATAATTCACATTTTCACCAGCATACATAAACGAAGATAAAAAAATAGTTACACATTTGGCACTCAAAAAGAGTGATGCCTGAGAGCACCACAACTAACATTGGCAGGTGAATGCCTCGTCATTACAGGGGAAGGTTCGGGAGGGGAAGATTTTCTGATGCTCAGATTCTCCAACATTTTCGCCATGGCTCCTATTTTGAGCATTTAGTCGTGTGGTGAAGACGTCAAACTCGGGCGCATCAGATGCTCTCTTGGGAGCACCTCACTCAGGAGTTTATTGGATATTATGGGAGTCAATCTACTGAATTATATAATAAGACTCCTCCAGATTCAACTTCATTGTGGCTCCGTTTGGTGGGACTTGTATTCACCGGTCAAGCGGTTACGACCGTATGAACCGAACTTTAATTAAGGTCCGGTTTATGCGGTCGTAATCGCTTGACCGGTAAAAATAAGTCCCCTCAAACGGAGCCTATATTACCACATGCAGTTGTATCAATGTTAGAATGATAATGCAAATCAAGGGCAAAACAAAAGGTGCAAAGCAGTAGCCAAGTGAGGATTTCTTATTGAGGGCGCTTCCTCAACATCTTAATGAATCTTTCAAGCACAAGTCTCAACAAGAGACTCTTGATTAAGCTGCTTAAAATTGGTGATCTCACTTCTAAAGCAAATGACTTTCTCAGCATGGAAGAACTTGGTAAGGAATTTTGTCAGCATTTTCAATGTCATCAGAGAACATGCGGGAAGTGAATACAACTAGGCCTTAGCATTATCCTTCAAAGAAAACGAAATAAACCTCATCCAAATTGCATCCTCAAAAATACCTACATAGTGAAAAGTGTCTCGGATTTCATTAAAATTGTAAAGGTGAATGTGAGGGTCATCTAAAGGAGAATCAGAGAATTGCACCAAATTTTGTATCTTATGTATAAGATGTTGAAATTGTTGAAGTGAAAGTAGGCGCTCTGAGGAGGGCAACCGCACAGACCGCAGAAACCGCTGCCGGTTAGCGAGGTTAGGAATTGACGAATAACCTGGTTTTGGTTAGTGTTCTTTTCCCGCGGTCTGTTTCAGCAAACACCCTGGGTTGTAACCAAGCGGTTAGAGGAAGCCAACCGCGGCTCGTGGTCCGGTTTGTGAGGCCGTGGAGTTCACTGAGGAGGCGGGTCTCTGGTTCGCGTGGAAGCACGCGGAAGCGCGGATAACGGTGGTTTACCGCAGAGCTTGCGATAACTGTTTGCGTAGTCTGGAGCTTGAGTCAGCAGGTTTTGTGGACTTGGTCACGGTGATGTGCCAAGTTCATGTTGTTGTCTAGTTTGCGAGATAGTAATTAAATGCAGGCCCAAGGTGGGGTAAGCACCTCCCAAAGATAGGACAGTGTAATCCATCATGGTACTGACCTTTGCTGCCTTCGACATTCTCAACATTTGAGGACTGCTGGCCCTGGAGATTGGGGTCCAAATTTCTTTCTGGTCTCCTTCTTAAATTGTGCATGGTGAGCTCGATCTTAAGGTTAAGAGGAAGTAGATCGCCTTGTCCTCTTCCCTACATAAATAGAACTAAAAACAAAGACAACCAGAAACACAAACTCGCCGCAGGTTATTTGTTAGGTGAAATCACAAACTACTAAACAAGAAATAGTAGAGAAAACCAATCATAACTAAATACTCGAATTGAAGAATCACTCAAGTATTTTGTTCCCCAACAACGATGTAAAAAACAGTCATTTTCTACACCAGGAAATAGTTCAGATCTGTGAGGAGTTTTCTTGGAGGAGGGATCCAGTCGCATTATTCCTTGATTTGGATCCTTCTAGAGTCCAGATCTACTGTCAATTAGAGAAGCTCGGCTCCGATTCTCTCAGTTCTTGTGTGCTACCGAATTCCAGCTCTTTATCCCGAGAGAAAGGGATATACAATGTCAAAGGGAAGGGAAGCAATCTCTCCTCTCCCGTGCCAATGATCAAACTGAAAAAGTTTTTAAACTCAGAGAGTTCAGTACGTTAAAGCAGAATACTTAATTTGGTATAAAGTATTTAAATATCTTTTATATTGTACAATATGACTTTTCATCTTTCACGAGAGCAGAAGATGGAGAACAGTGGATCAGCGACGAAGATTTTTTATCGTGATTACCACATCAATTGTCTCTCAAATAGACTGACAGACCTACAGTAAGATGAAAACAATAGAGGAGATATGTGATGCTCAGGAGGAACAGTTTAAAGAGGAAGAGAACATGTCAAAGACGTACCTAGTGGAAAAGTTTGTAGCCTTTACCTTAGCTGAAGATAAGGAGATTCTTCCATAGGTTGCAGATTTTGAGACTCTCGTGGACAAGCTCAATAGTGAGAACAAACCTTTGCTAGATGGATTTGTTGTACGAGCTATCATTTTTAAGCTCTCATTGGTATGTTACTCTTTCAAGATAGAGATGTATCCGAAGAAGATGCATGTTAGTCCGAAATACTACAAGCGATTCATTTGCATTGAGAACGAGAGTCGGACAAGACAGATTATGGAGATGGTTAGTAAATAGAACTCTGCTGCTAACATGATCAAGTATCCTAAGCAGAAGCCCAGGCCTAGGAAGTCTAAACTGACCATCATTGCACATGCAGTTGCTGATATTAACAAGAATATCAAGAAATTTAACGACAAGTGCTATAACTGCAATAAATTGAGTCATTGTGCTTCTGAATGCAAGCAACCAAAAAGGGGTGAATCCAACATAATTGGAACCGATAACAAAGCAAACATGCTTTATCAGACTGTGTCTGCCAACTTTGTTGTCATGGTTGGAAAAGGGAAGACCAATACAAAATGGTGGCTAGATTCAGGCGGTACCTGTCACGTCTACAACAATTTTGCTTTTCTGAAGGATGTCAATGTAGTTGAAGAAACTGACTATTGCGAATGGAGACACTGCTCAGTACTCCAAACTGGGACTGCGGATTTGTGACTATCTGTATGTGCACATTTAATTTTTAAAAAATGTTAAATTTATACCTATATTAACAACTAATTTAGTTTCAATTACTCTCTTATGTGATGTCAATATGCCTTTTAATATTAATGATGGTAGAATAACTTTAATGGTTAACTCGAATTATTTTGATTGTGCTTATGTCTTAAATGAGATATATAGGTTGAATTTAACAAACAAAATAAGAAATCAAGTTAGTTCAAATCTGATAGATCCTAAGACTTTACATACAAGAATATGACACGTGAACTATAGAAAACTACTTCTACTAGTTTAAACTCACAATATTCCCATAGACAAAACAATCAAATTTGACAAATATAAAATTTGTGTTTAAACTAAGATAACTAGAATACCTTTTAGTCCAATTTCTAGGAGCACATAATTGTTAGAGCTAATACATTCTGACATTTATGACTATAAAAGCTTTGTCACAAGAGAAGGTCAGAAGTATCTGATAACTTTTATCGACGACTACTATAGATTTAGTCGCATTTATCTTTTTAAATCCAAAGATGAAGATTTTAAAAAAAATTGTATTTTTAAAATATGGTAGAAAATCAACTTAACATGAAAATAAAAAGGTTAAGAAGTGATAGAGAAGGAGAATATGTATCAGGGGAGTTTAGAGATTTTCTCACTAGCAATGACATTATCCCTGAAACCACCACCTCGTATTCACCACAATACAAAAGTTTTGCTGAGAGAGAAAATAAAACTTTAACAAAAACTTTTAATTTATATGTTGTTAACAACTTGTATGTCTGAGACCTATTGGGGTGACGTTGTACTCACTTCAAATTACATTCTTAATAAAGTTTCTCATGCAAAGTTGGAACAAACATCATATGAGCCTTGGTTTAAAAGACCGCCTAGATTTGACAATCTTAAGACTTGGGGCTGTATCGCTTATGTTAGGATACTGACTATATGAGATCTAAGATTGGACCTAGGACAAACAAATATGTTTATCTAGGATGTGTAGAGGATAGTGTTGCAAACAGATTTCTAGATCTCTCAACCAACACTGTAATAAAATCTATAGATGTTGTTTTCTTTGAGGATAAGTTCCTTAAAGATAAAAACATGACACTTTCAGGTCTGTCAGTCATTAATATTGAGACTTTTGCTGAGTCGAACTAAGTATCTCTGACATTTGGCGCATAGACACTAGTAGTTTATAATCTAAAAGGTTATCTAATAAAGAAAGAGGGCTGTTGAAACCAAGAGCTCGGCCTCTTGTGGAGTTCACCCTTGGGGAAGGGGTGATCATGCACCTACTTCTCTCCTGCAAGCCAAATAGCAAAAGGAAATGGAAACTGACCGAAGGGCTCGGCGTGGAGGTCCCATTGAAACAGAGAGCTCAGCCTCTTGTGGAGTTCACCCTTGGGGAAGGGGTGATCGCGCACCTACTTCTCCCCTGCAAGCCAAATAACAAAAGGAAATGAAAACTGACCCAAGGGCTCGGCGTGGAGGTCCCACCACACACTCGGAAGATCTTACAGCGCTTTCCCTCCTTAGTCAAAGGCCGAGCTAAGGCTACCTCAGAAAGCGCAAAAATATCGGAATACTGGTAAGAGTCCTTTTCTGAGGTGCCCCTTAAGTCCTATTTATAGATTTCTGAAAATGGCTTGCAAATAGCCAACCTCCGCTGTTTTGAACAGCTATGTGCAGCCCAACTGATTCTGCCAACAGCATAACTCCGTTGTTCTATCAAGCTATTCGCACCCCTAGCAAGGGCACCTGGGTAATATTTCCTCTGAGCCCCACTGGGCAAGTCCCAAGGGTCCGGAGGTTAGCTCACCACAACCCTCCATCTCGTTGGGGCGGGCACGACCTGGCTCCCGCAGCTCGCCTTTCTTCCTTGGGCAAGCGCGATCCAGGCCACCGCAGCCCGCCGATCCTCGCTCTGAGGCGGGCTGGCGGCCAAGTCGACTATAGGAGAGCAGGTTGGCCGGTATGAGACTGTCACTACAGTTCTAGAGGGGCTCGCCGAGGTCAGTTCGATGAATCCAGGATTCTAACTCCCGGGGTCAGCTCGAAGAATGCCGAGCTCCGTTCGACGAACGCCGAGCTCCGTTCGACGAACGCCAAGCTCCGTTCGACGAACGTCGATCTCCACCTGAGCTCAGTTTGGCGAAGCCCCACCTCAGCTCGACGAACTCCCGACGGACGCGGGATGAGTCAGCCAGCTCGTACAGCTCGCGCGCCTGTCTTTGGCGGGAGCGGGCTAACCATTCTGAGCTCGCCGGTATGATGTTCTGGCGCAGGCAGGTCGCCTTGGTCTGATCGTCTTGCCTGGTGGACCTACTCAGCGAACACGGGGTTGTACAAGGGCCTAAAAGCGCCGGTACAGACTTTGTGACGGACCAAGTTGAAGTTGATCCATCTACTTATAAGGAAGCGATATGATCTAGGGATTTTCTATTATGGAAAGAAGACATAGATGATAAGATGAATTCTTGCTTACAAAACCACACTTGGACTTTGGTTGACTTGCCCAAAGGGATTAGAACTAATGAAAGTAAGTGGGTTCTAAAAAAAACCCAATCCTGATGAGAGTATCGCCAAATATAAAGCACGTTTATTTGTCAAAGGCTTCACTCAAGTGAGTGGTATGACTACTTTGATATATACTCACATGCTTGTCACGCAACGATAATTAAGATTCTTATCGCGTTAGCATCTATTGAACATTTCATCATTCATCATATATATGTCAAGACTGCATTTCTTAATGGAGATATAACTGAAGAGATCTATATGCGCCAACCTAAAGGATTTGTCGTAGAAGATCTAAAAAACGAGGTCTGTAGTTGATTAAGTCACTCTACGAATTAAAGCAAACACCAAAATTATGACACGAGAAATTTGTCACTTATGTTAAAGACATAAGTTTCAAGTCAAGCCTATCAAATAAATGTATGTATGTATGTAAGAATAAGTTTAAATAAAATAACAATTATATGATTATACATTGATGACTGATAACTTCTCAAAAAGAAATTATCTAGCTCTTTATTTTAACATAATATTGATCATAAATGAAAAGAAATAATTTAAATAAGTATAAATATATATATAAATTCATATTTATTTTATTTAGGGTTAATTAAGCTATTTTTCTTATGTTTTTTTACTAGAAATGCCATGAAAATCGAACCGAAGAAGTAAAAACTGGACTTATATTTTGGTTGTGCAGTTGTTACAACAACATGTTTCAGTTGTTATAATAATTAAGTTCTGGACCAATTTAAAATTCGAAATTCGAATTTTACATCAAACTCAAATATGAAAGGAGACATCTATTGAGAGAGGGCTGCTCGTTTTTAAGAGGGGAATCTCATACCTAAATGAGAGATATAAAATTCATTAGAGAGGAGATCTAGAGATCCATCATCTTGGAAAAGAAAGAAATAGGCTAGGATTTGGAAACGTCGACAAGAAGGAAGAAGGCTTTAAGCGAGATCTGAACAAAAATTCCTGCAATGCTTAAACTTCTATGATCTTGACTAGTAAGATATTTCTTGTTGTGTGGTTTCATCCATCCATCATAAACTAAATTTCTAGGTCTTGTATGTTGATAGTACTTTGATTTATTGTGATGATGTGATTTTAATTTCTTTTTTGTGATTATTTGAAAAATTATCTTTGTTGGTTTCATATTTTATTTTGTGGATTCTTTGGATTAAATGTTCTTCTTCTAAATTGTGTGGCGAGATTTGAGAGGGGAGTGACATTATTTTAGAGTTGAATCCTTTATTTTGCGCGGCGAGATTCGAGAGATGAGTCTTGTTAATTTTTAGCCAAATTCCATCTTTATACTGCGCTGCAAGATTCAAGAGAAGAGTGACGTAAGTGTAACATAAATATCAATATAGCATAAAAAGAGAAAGAGATTTCATCTTTTGTTAGCAACATTGGTTTGTGTGCTTTATGTTATTCTTTTTCTACCTAAGTTAGAGATAATTGGGAAAATTAGGGTAAATGGATTTTTGAGATCGAGAGATGATGATGTCCAATTTCAAATCGTTGCAAGATAGTAATTTTTTCATGAAAGTTCACCCTAAAATCTCATCACAATAAACAAAGAAAATCAACGTATAAGACTATTTCTCCAACTTGATAAAAGTATTTTAAGTAAGAGTTATTTAATTTTTGTGTTATTGTTCTCTTTTAATTGTCCTTAATCTAAATTCACGTTTATTCAATCCGCTTGAATTTAAAGAAAAGGTAGAGCTAGTACTTGCAAGCAATAGATTAGTCTCTTATTCGTGGGAACGATCATAACTCACTTTATACTACTTGATTTGACATGTGTACTTTCGTATAATACATAAATCTATGTTAGGCGTATCAATGACATGCTAATTATGGGTACTGATCAGTCTGAGGTCAAAGACGTGAAAGTTACCTTGAAGAAACAAATTAGCACGACAAACTTAGGTGTGGTGAAAGTCATTCTAGAAATGGAAGTGAACTTCATTGAGAAGGGTATAACCCTAAGTCAGAGTTACTACATCAAAAATCTACTAGAAAAGTGAGGTTACGATAAGTGCAAAAAAATTGAGACTCTATACAACTATAATAATATACTGAAACCTAATGAAAGTTCATCTATTAGATAGTTGGATTACTCTAAACTCATAAGAAGTCTTATGTATGCTACAACTTACACTAGACCTAACATCATTTTTGCGGTCGGTATGTTAAGTAAAGTTACTAGTAACCCTACGAAGGACCACTGTATTTCTTAGAATGGGAGATACTTAAAGTACACTGAGAAGTATGTTTTTTATTACAGTGGACATTCTCTAGTGCTTGAAGGGTGTTCTGATGCCTCCGGTGCTCAGAAATTGGTGATATTAGATTCACTAGTGGTTTTGTATTTACACTAAGAAAGTTATCATAGCTTGGAAGCCTAAGAGGCAGCTGTGCTTTGCACTATCCTCTATGAAATCAGAACTCTATGCTCTAGCTTTAGCAAGAAAAGAAGCAGAGTGGATTAGAAATCTGATAATAGACATTCCAATGACGAGTCTAAAAATATACTCTATTTCAATCTATTGTGACAATCAAGTCACAAAAATCATTGCAACAAATACATTGTTTAATAGAAAGCGAAGACAACTAAGGATGAAATAGGTCTGGTTAATTTCCTTATTGGATGTGAGATCAAAAAATAATGTAGCATATGTCCTTATCAAGAGCTTATGTAAGGTTCTAACATCTAAAATATCGGAAGAGATGCGATTAAAGTCCATTTAGTAGGACTTAATATCTTTCTTATATTTTAAATTTTAGAACCAAAATTTGCTTACATTCAAGCATTTAAAGTGAGTACTGTTGAAGTCGAAAAAATTCCCTACTCCAAAAATTTGGATCAAGGCAGCCTAAGATTACTAATTTTACGGGCCGACGTCACAGATCAAGTGGCTAGCACGAGAGAGAGAGAGGAAACTATCTATAAGCACACCCCAAGTGCTCTAGCAGGGAGGTCCCACTACGTACCCGAAAGTTTGAGAGAAACTTCCCCTCCACAACCAAAAGACTGAACGAGATACTAGACAAACATGGACTTGACGAGTATCCACTTGGGGGGACCTCAATCTCTTCCAAATGTGTCATTTCTAGTACCCCTGAGTGGCTATTTATAGAGAAATCCTGGGGGGGGGGGGTATAGGCGAGTGTCCAACTTCTGCCAGCGAGTTCCAAGGGATACTCTCCCATACTCGCGAGTTACTCGCTCAAGCTCGCCCAAGCTCGCCTCTGCCCGCCCAATGGTCTGTGAATAGCCGTTTGCTTGGGTACTTCTCCTCTCGATGAATTACAGGTTATACAAGTACACTGAAGTATTTCAAATGTTATCTGATGAAAGCCAAAGATGAATAGTTGTCAGTAATTTCAAATTTGATGACTTGCATAATTATTTCTATTCAAATACTGATTTTGGTATTATTCTAAAAAGAAATAATGAGGTTGTTGGTATGTGTACTGATATTATGATTATTAATTATATCATTCTAAACTTGATGATATAATTGTCACAACTTGTTGTATCACTCCAAACTTGATAATATAACATAATCGTGAAATAATTAATAATAATCTTAATAATCAAAAAAACATGATTTTATTTTATAAAATTAAATATTCTATTTTTTTGTAAATTATATATGTCAAATATTCAGTCTACGTCAGTGATTGATGAAAATAATGCACAAACAATTGAAGAGTTAGAAAAACAATGCAATACAAGTAGTTAAAAATAATGACAATGCTTCAAAACTTTAAACATGTTTCAAAAAAATGTTTTTTTTTGATGTTTCAATTGACAATCGAAAGGGAAAATCTTCAGTATAGAAGTGGTTTGCTAAGTTTAAGGATAGTGAATGGAATAGGCTAAATGCAAACACTAGTAAAACTTATGTTGTCAATCCTGAAAAAATGCCACGACTGCCTTAAGATGTCATATGTTGACTGTGTCATTTTCGAAAAATTGAAGTCAAACAATCTTGTTTTTCCCCTAAAAAAAGAGAAGTTATTCGATTTTGATTTTGGGTATGTAAAATTCGAGACTATTCGGTTCGGTTTTTGTTTTGCATGAAATTGAACCAGACTGAACTGCTTGCATGCCTAGTCTTCCCAAATTTATTTTTGAACTTATTGGCCTTCATGCCCTCTTTGTTTATTTCATGCAATGTCTTCTTGATATTTATAACTCTATGGCACTGTTTTCATTTCGTACATTTATTTCGTTCCGCATTTATTCGCTTGATTGAGATGATGTTTAGTTATTCTCTTAGAGGAGTGTTGAGACGTCCGTCTTTACTTTCTCCCATTAACCACTTCGATCAGAGTAATTTTTGGGTGAGCGTGGCTCACGGTGAGCGCGAGATCAACGTCATGCACTCACACATCAAAAATCGTGCGTGTGATTTGATGTGCGAGTGCACAGTGAGGAACTCGCTGCTCACCGTGAGCCACGCTCACCCAAAAAGTTTCCCTTCAATCAGGTGCTTTAGTCGGTGAACGATATATAAGACCTCACTTACATGCTTATTTCAGGGGAGGGTCTTACAATGTCCCTCAAGTACTAATTAGTACTATTAGGGAATACTCAATTTATGATGACTCAAATTTTAATTTAATAAAAAAATAATATCATCACAAATGTTACTTTAATTATAATATATAATCATTATTAATTTAAGTCATAACAAAAAGTACTCTTTAAGCATTACAATCTACATACTCTATAAAAAGAAAGAAAAAGGAAAGAGAATATCTCAAATTCACCCCCATCTAATTATATCAATTAAATTATAGAATAACTTTGCATACAAATGAAGGAATATAAGAAAGTAAGAATACCTTCACTTAATCTAATTAACTCATTTAGGCATAACTTCATGAAAGTGAACATAATTAGTACAATAAAATAATAAAATTTGACACGACTTGTTCTCCGTTTGGCATGGCGGTGGCGGTCGTGAACGCTGCAGTTACAAACCGTCGTTCGTTAACCCCCGACCTCACTTAAATATCTTCATTCATTTTATGTTCAAAATTAGTTATATTTCTTGACGGCAGTCATAACCATTGTCTTTCCAAACATACATTCTATAACAATGACGTTTTTTTGTCCGAACTCGCCGGAGCAAAAACGTCCAACCAAACGGAGTCTTAGGCTTCGTTTGGAGCAGTGGTGACCGTTGTGAACGCGGTGATCATGAACCGTCATTCGTAATCTTTGTCTTGTCAAAGATACATTCTATAATAATGATGTTTTTGGCCAAACTCACCTAAGCAAAGAAGGTGCACCAAACAAAGCCTTAATATAAATCAAGGCAACAATTTCAATCCTAGGACTGACTTTTAGACGAGTAGTTGAAATTAATCACAGGCTTTTAGATGTTTTAAGTATTATTCAGCTCAGTGTTGATTGGACTCGAGCATCACCCTACTTTGATCGGTTCGCGTCTCTTGATTTTTCAAAAAAAAAAACTAGCAAACATATATTAAGGCTTCGTTTGGAATAGTGTTTGGAGTGTTTTGTTTGGGGCAAACGCCGCCGCACAACGGCTAACAAAATGGCTGCCGGTGGCGTTTGCTCCATTTGCACCCGCCATGCCATGAGAAAAGGAGGAAAACAGAGGAATTCCAACCGTGGCCTCCCCCTCCGATTCCAACAGTCTGCCTTCTCCTCCCGCCGCTTGAGCAAAATGCCGAACCAAAAGACGCCTAAGGCTCAGTTTGGCACGTTAGTGGCAGTCTCGTAAACGCATGGGTTAAATTGTCATTTGATAAGGATCACCTAACAAACATCATCTGTTTGAACATAAAAGTTCCGTATGTGGGCATTAATAAATGACAATTTAACCCTAATGTTCATGACCGCCACCAACATGCCAAATTGAGCCTAAATTTTTCATGAAAATATTTGGGTTATTGTTGAGTTTTTTTTTGTAATGCTATTCTAAACTTAGATTTTGCATAAATGTTTAGTAAAACAGTAGTGTAAATGCTTAATGATTGTTTAAATACAAATTATTGTTATTTTACACAACATTGAGTCATTTAGAGAGAATGTAATCTTACATCTTACACAATAATTAAAGAGTTGTTATTAGCAGTTCTTAAATGACTATTCACAGTTCTTTGTTATTCGCAGTTCATAATTTATATTTGTAATTCAAAATTATATTTTCAATCCAATTTTTTGGTAACTATATTAGAGTCCCGAATTCATTAAAAAATATATAAGAGTTACATGATTACATCATAAAACTACGGAAATGACCATCTTTTTACCTCATAATCAAATCAATCACCCAAAAACTAACATCATAATTATAAAATAGAGCAAACCAAAAAAAATTGTAATCACAAAATGAAGCTAGCAAACAAGAATTGAGCAAAAGTGTTGATTTTAAATCAACTTCTTCAAATGTACTTTCATTTCCAAAAATAGGAAACCCTAAATCACTAAAAGAATCAACGTATTATATAGAAGAAATTCTCAATCAAATATACTTTTTTTTATTATTTTTACCTTGAAAACATGTTAAAATGTTGGATTGTAAGTATAACTTTTCAAAAAATAGCATCCGCATCATTTGTCAGATGCACATATTGAACTAAAAAAGGAGCATCAAAATCATTGTCGTTTACAAAAAAAGATACACTGTTTTTTTTAAAATTGGCAATGTTTAAAAAAATCGGCAATGTTTACCTTTACTTTATGCTTCATTTGGTTCTGCGGTGGCGAGTTGATCCGGCGGGTGGAAATGGAGGGTTCGAATCAGAGGGGGGGAGGTGGCTTCTCCAAATGAAACTTTTTTGGGCGTTTCTCAAGGCGGGCGGGTGGAAACGGAGCAAACGCATTCGGAGGTTCATTTGTTTACCCGCCTTCTGACGACGTTTACCCCAAACGGAGCGGCATAATGCCGAACCAAATAGAGCCTTAGTCTTCTGCCAAATTATTGATAGCAGTTGTCGGCGCAGTACATTGCGTTGCTCTGAAACGTTACATATATGATACATCTCATGCTTCTGGTACCGAATGATGATATTTTTGCCACATTGATATAATAGACGGTAGTAGACAATTATCATTCATTAATAATTGAATGAAATGATTCTCATTTACGAACCCAATAAAAATTATCTTTCTAAGTTCTGACGGTGCTGAATATAGGGGATAAATGTGAAAGATTTGGATCTAGAATAATAAACCAATGCAATATTGTAGCACGATGCTATGATAAATCTCATATCCGGCAAGGACATCCATTTTTCAACAAAGGCGCAGGTACTATGTTGCAATCAAGAGATTGTAGCAACTATTGTCTTCTTTCGCTTTCATACATGCCAGTGTATAAGCTCTCTTGACACTGCAGTTCTAGGGCAAGTTCTTTGTGTACTTCCAACCAATTCTCCCCTTTATCCAATACTAGACTTAGAAACCTCCAAAAAACTCTTTAGTTGATTGTGACCACTCTCTACCACACTCCATTTCACAATATCGTACAACGTGTTTTATTCACAATACCCTAATCAAAACAAAAAAACTAGATATACAACCCAACAATGCAATATAGTTAAAATTTTGAGATAAGTAGGGGAAAATTCTACCCAACAATGTGCTTGAAATGATGGAAGGGGACCAAAATTTACTTGATGATTTCTGCAATCTCAACCTGGAGCTGGCCTGAGATTACGTCAAGAGAGAATGCTAGGATCAAACGAGGGGAAACCGAATTTTTGAGAAGGAAGTGGAAGAGGAAATATACCCGGCGACGAAAGAACTACCGACAATTGAAGCAGGTATCGATCTAGGGGAGGAAAGCTAGTACCAAACCAGGGGAGGGAACCTGTGGTCGGTGAGGGCTTCAACGACAAAAGTAGAAGAATACCCGACGACCGAAAACACACCGAGAACGAAAGCGGCTAGCGACTCAAGGGACGGAAGCGGGTATCGAACCAACGGTCGGTGGGGGCTTCAGCAACGGATCGAGTCGGCGAGGGCTTCAGCGACGGAGTGGGCGACAGACTCGGCGAATGAAAAGGGAAAAGCTAGGGTTAGCGGAAGGGATTCGGACTACGATTAAAGGATTTAAAATTGTTGATAAAGATGTTTTTTTTTTCTCTTGGATTCGGAGTTTCGGACTGCGAATAGCTAAAATAGGGCCGCTAATTAACAACACCACTCTAATTAAAACATTTAGATGAAAATAATTGATTTTGTCTTTTCGGCTACGTGGATTTGTATAAATAATAGTTTTGAAATTTAATAATAAAAATAAGGATACAGTGACAGCTTGCATGAATTTTTTGATTATATAAAAGCTGGAAATGACCAGGCCTGCCCAAAAGGCCCGACCGGGCCGGCCCGGACCGGGCCTGACCGGGCCCGGGCCTTTGCAAATCGGGCCGAGCCCGGACCCTTTCTTTATCGGGCTCGGGCCGGGCCCGGGCTTTGACCCCGGGAAGGGGCCCGAGCCGGCCCCCGGGCCATGGCCCAGGCCGGGCCCTCTTAAGAAAACAAAGCTACTGAAATAAAAATTAGGTAGAAAAAAAATGAAATTTATTATTTTAAATGATAATAAAAAAATTACATTTTTACAAATTCAGGTTGTCCATCTGCTCTTCAATTTCCTCGGAGCTCTCCTCCAACCTGAAATGTGTTGCTTCCTATTCGTAGCATCCAAATAATCCTTGTAGCAGACGCATAGTTCGAGTGTAGTCGGCTCCTCCGCGTGTTCAAAATCCTGCCACTAAGAGAAAAAGCGGACTCCGAAGCTACTGTACTAGCTTGAATTGTTGTAAATCACGGGCCATATAGGCCATGATAGGTATTAGCTTTACCTTTCCACCACTTTAAGATATCGAAGTTTTCGATATCTTCCGTAGTCATAAAATCACGAAATTGCGTTTTCGTATACAGTCCTAATTCGTTTAAACTACTCGATGTGCACCTGGAAGCTAATTCTAAAATTTTATTTGTAAAAGAATTTTTTGTCCTAGGTTGTGTTACGTGAGCCATATAAGTTGTCGTAATAATTAAAACATTCAGTAAAAATAGAATTAAATTTAGTAGTACTAACGTCGTCAACGTCATCGAAACTTATATTATGTCTAAGTTAACGTTAATTTCATCTATTAAATTTTTTACGCCGTCTACAGCGAATAACGAGTAAAGCGGCGGCGCATGAAAATGCAGGAGGCATTTCTCTATAATATTTTAAAAATTTTCTTCTATTACTTCAATTAAAGGAAGTCATCCGGAGTGTTGCTTAAAATAGTTAAGTTTTTGTGCGTTATTTACAAAATTTTCAACTACTAACGAGCTAGTGGGATAATACACACCAGATAAAAAAACAGTCGCCCTATAAAAATATTTTAATAAATCCATATAATGAAATAGTACGTCCCAATCGTTATCAGGATTATTTGTCATAGTGTAATATTCCATAAAAAGTGTTTTTTGTTGAAACGCTCTTTTTAACATTTTATTTATGGAGTTCCATCTTACATGCATATCAAATTGAGGTTTCAAATATTTTTGACCTTGTGCGATCACAAATTTTCGAAAATCTTGACTTCGCTGTTTGGTACAATAAATAAATCTAAGCATAATACGAATTTTCTCAACATATGGTTCCATAGCTTCTAAACTATCCTGTACCACTAAGTTTAAAACGTGACACACACATCGAGTGTGAAAAAACGCACCATTGAGCATTGGTTTTAATTCACGTTTTAACCACTCTACTGAGGTGTTGTTATTACTAGTGTTATCAAAAGAAATACTCATTATTTTATTCTTTATTTTAAATTCACGTAAACATTTAATAATTACCGATATATAGCCTTACCCGTGTGCGGAAATTTTTCAAAACATATTACGCGCCTATTTAAATCCCATGAAACGGGATCGATCCAATAAGCCGATATAAGATAACCCTACCCTTACGCTACTACTCCAAACGTCGCTCGTTAAACTCACACGTCTCTCGAAAGTTTCGCGACGTCGCGTCTAATAGTGGACCTGTTGATATTTGGGCTGAAGTCCTTTGTGTATATACTCCGTCGTCTCATTGTTGTCGTAGTGACTGAATGGCAACCCACGTCTGATGACGTTTTTCACCTGTAGGTCTCGCTGTCTTGCTTGATCGTACTTCCAAATTTGTCCTGATGCTGATATTTGTCCCTGACTGGACTCGGGAGCTTGCTTTGCAAAACAGGACTTAGCGTGTCTCGCTAGTGTTGAGCTGCGGTAAGAGTTAGCAACTTTGAGCACAACTTGCACCGCGCCTTGAATTCGTCGCCGACTTTAACCTTGTTGAAATGCTCCCAGACGGGCGCCCTCCGATTATGCTCCACACTTCGGCCGTGCTTTGAGTCGACAACGCCGGCGTTGAGGAGGACGATGCCATGCAGCGAGAGAGAGTAAGAGAGTAAGAGAGGGAGAGAGTAAGTGAGAGAGAGATAGATAGAGAGAGAGTTCGGGTGTTATAAAAAAAAAATTTAAAATTTTTTTTTAATATATGGAGGCCAAAGCACTGCAGCCAGCAGGGCTGCCGCAGCCCTGCTGGCTGCAGTTCCAACGGCTCTAAGAGCCGTTGGATTTCCAACGGCTCTTAGAGCCGTTGGCAGCAAATCCGGGCCGGCCTGCGGGCCCGGTCCGGGCTTCGCCCGGGCCCGGAATTTTCGGGCTTTGCCCGGCCCGGCCCGGGCCGGGCATCGAGCCGGGCTAGCCCCCAAAACCAGGGCCCCGTAAGGGCCCTGAGCCCGGTCGCGGCCGGGCCGGGCTTTTTCCGGGCCGGGCCGAATTAGGCTTTTCGGGCCGGCCCACTAGGCCCGGGCCTTTTGGGCAGGGAAATGACAATTCATTCCAGAAGAAGCAAGCTGATGATGAAAATACTAATAAACTCAAAAATACTGAAATCAGTATTTTTAATATTATTATTATTATTATTACAATGAGCTGGGGTGAGCCTTGAGGCTTCATTTGGTTTGGCTGGAGAAGACGGGCGGCCGCAAATGCCGCCATTGTTCGGGGCTGCTGGGGGGGGGGATTCGAAACGTTCCATTTTCTCCGTTCATTAGGGTACAGCGGGAGTAGATGTCGCTCATTTGTTTTCCCGCCGTCCGGCAACGTCTGCTCCCGCACCGGCATGAAAACTCCACCCCAACGAACCCTTGAGGTCTTTTTGTGGTGGCATTTCTTTCCCGTGAGTTTGAACAAAAATGATATCGTCATAGAATATGTTGTGGCTCACTCGAGCCTCCTGTAAACCCTTCTTAAAGTGCACCGTCTTAGTTTTTGAGCGTTCGAGTGCGCAAACAGTTACAAAAATTAAGTTAGATGGCAAGAAGATTTTTTTTAACATGAAAAATCCCGGAAATGAGGGAAAGGCCACATGGATTGGATCAGTGCCGACCAAACTTCCACTATCTTTTTGTGTTGCACAATACTTGTAGAGAAGTCGAGGGCGACAAGCTGCATCTCGTTACAATTGTTGGGGGAGAGATAGATGTGCTCGGAGGGTGATAGACCATCGCTCACGGAGTTAAGTCCTTTGTTGCTGCATGGGGGATTGTTGCGCTTTGAGTGCACTAGAGACTTTGATTGCACTAGAGATTTTGATTGAGGCTTGGAAGCTTAAGCGGTGTGTTCTGCGCGCCTTAATCTCCGTGACTTGCCTCATGTTGTGTTTAGACGAGTCTGGAGCGGTTGACATGTTATCGACTGGAGGGCCCGTTACTGAGTTGAGAGTGATGGGAACGCTGCGCGCGGAATGCCAATTGCATTGCGTATGGAATGTGCATTGCTTGTGGTGGAGTGTGTGTCAATGAAGCTTGAGAGGTGCTTTGTGTTCCTTGCCGAAAATCTTATGGAGTGTCGTCGTCGTTCCGGAGCGAAGCACGAGCTCAAGAGCAGTCTTGAGAGCAGGGCGTGCAGAGGTACATTTAGGAGAGGAGGGCGCAGTGGCGCGCATGGGAGCAGAGCGAACGGGGGCGCGCTTGGTAGTGGGGCGCGGAAGGTGTGCTTAGCAGCACAACACGCATGGGGCGGGCTTGGGAGTGCATAGTGCACACGGTGAAGTCCCTAAGGGGCGTTCAAAGCTCTTCGAAGGATTTTCGAAGATGCAAGGAGATCTTCGAGGGAACTCTCACACACGTAGGAGGGAATGCGGTAGGAGAGAAAGATGAGAATGAAGGGAAGACTTCAGGTCATATTTACAGGACCCAGAGGTGGTTAAGGTAGCTATGTTGTTATCCACAGTCTGTAACCACTTAAAAAAACTAATTACAGACCTTTTTTGTATGGTTTGACATGCACATTATTTTAATAATTTTACTATGCGCAAACTGCTATTATTTTGGATAATTGCACCCACCCATATTTGGTCATTACATCGGTGGTTACGCGGGTCGTTACCCGTGTAACAGACGATGAAGATTAAGTGAGAACGATTAGATGGCAGAGGATTGGCTGATAGAGGAGAGGGGGTGATTGGCGGCAACGACCGTGATAAGCCCTCGGTGACGCGAGGCCGTTCAAGGGGGAGGAGCGCCGGTCGCGCCGTGGAGGGCCGGCAACATTCGCGGATGGCCAGTCGCGACCGCAAGGCCACACGCGAAGGGCCGGCCACCACGCGTCTACTACAAGGGCAAATGGCGGGCACTTCAAGCCGGGTAGTGGGAGGTCTCGACAATCAAACTAGGGGGTGTCATTGATTGTGGCGGTGAATGACGGACCTTTGAACCTGGGCGACCGCGAGGGGGGCAGGTCCTGACGGTGTCGTGACCTACCACGGGGGAGAAGGGTGGTACTTCGATCCGAGGCGGTGAGTGGGCACATAGGTGTTGCCCCAGAGAGACGGTGAAGGGCAGACTCTTTGATCCGTTGGCGAGCGTGAAAGGGGTAGGCCCTAGTGATGTTGCGACCTACTACGCTAGAGAACATCAGGCCTTCGATCCGGGGTAGTAAGAGATAGGCGTTGTGAGTGCGCTGCTTTGGGGCAGGTGCTGTGAGAGCATTGCCCGAAGGCAGGTGCTGTGAGCGTATTGCTCGAAGGCATGTGTTGTGAGCGCGTTATCTGAAGGCAGATGTTGTGAGTTCGCTACCTAGAAGCAGGTGTTGTGAGCGCGTTGGCTAGAGGTAGTGCTATGAGCGCGCTGCCCGGAGGCAAGTACTGTGAGCGCACTGCCCAGAGGCAAGTGCTGTTAATGAGCGTTATGCCCGGAAGCAGGTGCTGAGAGTGCGCTACCCGAAGGTAGATGTTGTTAATGAGCGCGCTTCCCAGAGGCAGATATTGAGAGCCCGCTGCTTGTAGGCAGGTGTTGTTAATGAACATATTGAACAGAGGCATGTGTTGTGAGCGCGCTTTCCAGAGACAGGTACTGTGAGCGCGTTGCCTGGAGGCAGGTGCTGTTTATGAGCACGATGTCCGAAAATAGGTGTTGAAAGGTAAGCATATGTCCTTTCTTTTGGGCAAGGTGTGTATGTAGTCCTGATGACATGATTGATGTTTGTCTTTTATAGACTTGAAATAAGCAAACTTTGAAAACTATTAAAGTCATTAAGATGAGTTTAATCTCATGACAATTACACGAAATAATAAAATAATGTAAGGTTGATAGAGTGTAATAGTGATGCTGGTGGAGCTCAGATGATGAAAAGGGGGCCTCTTCCTAGGATGTTATTCTTAAGGGTTACCCCCCTGCCTTTTCATGCCGGGTGTAAGGCAAGATTCTTACTGGCTGATACGACGCTTAGTCCTGCAAGAACTACCCCAATATCCCTTGCAAAACAAGACGCTCGATCTCCTTTTTTAGTTTGGAGCAATTTTCCACATCGTGCCCACGCCCGCAGTGAAACTCACAGTATTTTGACTGGTCACCTGCATTTTTAGCGAGCAGGCAGGGCTTGTCGAGTGCCTCGTTGACCTGGTTTTCGAGGATCACGTTAGTTCGAGTTGTGTTGTGGGGAAGTGTAATCCTGGTGTTGACGTGGGCCTTGGTCTCGTCGAGGGTTGTTGTGGCGCACATTGTTCTTCTTGTAAACCAACGGGGGTGATGACTCATGATTTCTCTGTCTCTTCAGTTTCCTCTCGAACTGTTGGCAGTGCGCTTCAATTGCTTCATCGGCTATAATATGAGCCTCGATTTGAAGAATGAGATCGGGATAGTTAGGCATAGTCTCCTGCATTAGTGCAGAGTAGAAGCCACTGGAGCGGAGCCCTCTTGGGAAAAATCCACACAGAAGCTCGAGGGCTAACCCTGGAATTTGTCATGCCTCATTAGTGAAGCGGTGTTAAAAATTCTTCAGGGTCTCTCCCTCGCCCTGACGAATTCTCGACAAGTGAAAGAGGTCCCATACAATTCTCCGATTTGCGACGAACTTGTCTAAGAACAACTCGGTTAGCTCTGTGAAGTTGTTTATAAGAACCCAAATGCTAAAGCATGAATGTCCACTAAAACCCAAAGTAGGAATGATAGTACAAATACACCAAGACTTTGGCCTTATAGCCTTACAAGAGTTTACTTAAACAATAAATGTCTTCCATACATCGGCACGCAGGCCGGTCACACATGAGCATAAAAATAAACATTTGCTTTGGCCTTCAAGGGCCGGCACATCAACTAGGGCTTCAGCCCGCTACTTGCCACTAGGCTCCGCAGCACCTGCAATCAACATTCCACCGCAGTGGTGACAAACAAAAGCAACGGCCAGCTAAAGCTGACCAAATTATAACGACCACACCCCTTACATGGGGTGGACGGTGCTCCTTCCCCTGCATTTTAGTAACATAGCCAAACATTAAAGTGAAAGTACACCAAAATCACAATTCACCACAGGTGCAGGCCCGCATGGCCACACACCCCGTGCTCTCAGGGCACTTACACGGTGAAGTCGGTCCGAACTCGGTCCGTCCCGCAACTCCACCACCGCCCCCAGGATGGCAAACATCGTGAGCATTATAGTCCTTTCAGCCGAAGCCTAGACTCGCTCTCCAAGCCATCGGACAAGTCCCATGTACCTTAGTTCTCTTTAAACGAACCAATTGGAGTGGGTAAGGATCCACCAGCCCGTTGCTCACCTCGCCACGACCATTTAGCCATCGACGCGTGACAAGCTTCACTGAATCCCAATGTATTCGATCATACAACAGTACATAGGCCGACTATGTACAAGGCTGGCTCTCAGGCCACCAATACGACAAAAACTTCGCTTCTGCCCAGAATTCCGGGTGCACCTTGGAGTTAATCCCCAAGACTCCCTACAACAATCTACCACGTAGAAACCCGAAAAACATACGACACAGAGTCTTCTCCAGCAATCAATGAATAATGAAAATATCACCGATCCTGACCTACTTGTCCAGGGTAGGCCTTCACACATCATGCCTATGTCTGTACTTCGATTCCGGACTCTATATGTAAGATTACAGGGACTATTCATGGCCACCCGAAGGAAATACCACACACTCACCGCACACTCGCGAGAGCGGGCTTCCTATGCAAAAAGGAAAAAAATTTCATATGTTTAAAAGCTTCCGCTAGAATGCTCTGAGTTAGGATGCGTATTCCTATGCTGTTAATTTGGTATTAATACGTAACTCCACTAACTGTCTGTGAAATATGTCGTGGTGTCTCGGCCGGACCTTCTGTTATATTGCATGTGACGGATGAGGACGTTACATTGTTAATGGCTCATTTTCGGAGGGAATAGAACCATGTCCTTGCTTGGCCCTTCGGCGAGGTCGGGAATACCAAACACAGTCGCTGATTAGGGGTGTTGCAGATCCTTATGATGGTGGTGAAATGATCTTAGTGCTCTGGTGGGTCATCCATTTCGTCAAAGTCTCAATGTTTGGGAGCTTGAAACTGTGCTGGATCGGATATTCCAGGACCTCAGGTGTTAATGGTGAGCGGCGATGACGAAGGCGATGGGACAAACGAGGCGTTGTCCGGCTTGTACATGCTCTTCGGTAATCATGTTGTGAATTTCTTTGCGCGTGAGCCTTTCATCTACAGATCTAAAGCCTGCTGCTTTTGGGAGGTTGTGCGCTGATAACGAGCTTCAGGTTCTTCAGCCGGCCATACTAGGTGCGCTGAGTTGGTCATGTTGGAGTATTCTTCTTCAGGTATGCGGGGCTCGCGAGCGAAGTACTCGGCTAGAGCACGATCCAAAGCTGGCAGAGGCAGACTTCCTTGTTTGAGGGCAGGATTATGAGCTTGCGACGCTCCTCCTGTTTCTTAGGAGTGCGAGAATATCCTTTGGGTGCTCTTCGATCTGGCTCTTGTGCCCCTCTAATGTCGTAACAGGTGCATTTATGACCTCTCCCGTGAGAGGCGTGTTGACGAGCTAGTGTAGAGAGTTAGAATCACATGCGCCCATGGACTAATACTTATGTGTGAGTACTTGTCATAGCGTCAGTCTCAAGTATCATTGTGAGGTGATACTGTCATCTGAATCTTCATGGGAATGTTGGGAACACCTGTCCCATAAACGAAACCAAACTGTTGCGGCTCAATCGAGACTCCTATAGACCGGTTTAGAGTGCATCGTCCTAGCCATTGAGCGGTCAAGTGCACAAACAGTCACATAAATTAAGTAAGATGTCAAAAAGATTTTTTTATCGTGAAAAACCCCAAACATGAGTGAAAACCATGTGGCTGAATCGATGCCGACCAAATTTTCACTATCTTTTTTGCGTTGCACAATACTTAGCAGAGAACTCGAGGGAGACAGGTCGTACCTCATTACAATTGTTAGGGAGAGAGATGTGCTCGGAGGGTGATAGGTCACCGCTCATGGAGCTAAGTCCTTTGCTTGATACAGTGAGGATGTCTATGCGTACATTTATGCTCGCTTGTAAGGCCGAACGGTCTCGGAATCACGACAGACCGGGCCGCTGGTACAGCGTCGGTGAGCCGGTCAAGATTGTGCTTAAAGAATCTTTAGTCTGACCTGACCTATTATGGAGAACCCCATCAGAATGTATGTTTGGTTTGACAATGATTACAACCACCACTAAGAAAATAAGCTAACTTTGAACATAAAAGTTGATGAAGTTTCTTATGTTAGGTGAGGCGTTCACGAACTACAGTTCATTATAACTATTGTGTTCATGACTGCCACCCCTATTCCAAACAGAGCCTGAATCTTTTAATTATACTTTTTTATGTTTCAAATGCAAAAGTCCTGTTTGGGAGGAAAAAAAATTCTTGCGCCTCTCGCAGGTGCGCAGGACGGTTGGATCGCAGCGATTTTGAGTAACAAGTGTAGCGTTTGGAATAATGTCAGTTACCAGTATTGTCGGACGTAATGTTTAAGTTATATTAATGTTGTTGCGGGTCACTGACATTGATTTTATTGATCAGTCGAATTGAATCGTCTGAGCTCGAGAGTGAAATGAGAGTGCAAATCATCGTATAACAAAACAGTTTGACAGAAGAATTTTAACGTGGAAAACCCAAAAATGTTGAAAAACTATTGGCCCGGAACGGTGCCGACCAAAGTGCACTATTACTTCGAGTATTACAAGTTGTCAAGTTCTCGTGGGAGACAGAACATCGCTCATTACAATTGAATTTAGAAGAATGCGGAAGTGAGATCTTTGAATTGCCTTTGAAGGAGGTCATCGAAGGAGAGAGATATCTTCAAGGCAAAGCGTCTTAAAAGGAGGAAGAATATTTTCAAAGGGAGTTTCGAACATCGAGAAAGAACTCTGAATTTTTTTTTTAAGGAGCTCTCTTCATTGTTGAATGTAAGGTATTTTCAAATGAACGCTCTGGAACTCCTTTTATAACTTTTCATCAGGGGCGATCTGGAGCACACAAACCGCCATTTTTGCAGATATAAGTAATTTTGCTCACTGGTTAGTTTGGGCAAAGCCGGCTGGCGGCGATGATGGACGGTGAACTCGAATAGTACGTTCAAAAAACCTTGCAAACACAAGAGACATATAATGTAAATTGCAGTGCGAGCCAGGATAAAATTTCGCCCACTCGCATGTGTGAGGGTGTTATGAACGCGCCGTGAGCGCGGAGTTATGAGCGCGCCGTGAACGTTGAGGAGTTGTGTGCACGTTGTGAGCACAAAAGCGTTCTGAGCACGCCGTGAACTCTGAGGCGTTGTGAGCGCGGAGGACATTGCGAGCGAGTAGTGAGCGGGGAGGTGTGAGCATGCCGTGATCGCAGAGGACGTTGTGACTGCAAAGGCATTGCGAGCGCTACGAGCGAGGAAGCAATATAAGAGCTCCGTGAGCGCGAAAGCGTTGTGAGTGTCACAAGCATTGAGAGTGCGCCGCAAGTGCCGGGGCATTATGAGTGCGCCGTGAACGTAAGAGACATGCCGATCATGGTGATGAGGGTACGATGGTGAAGGGCATCAAAATGTGCCAAGAACGACGCCCAAAGAGAAGGGGAAGGGCGCACTACATTTAAATGTCGCGCGTCTAGCGCGGTGGTTCTCGTACAGGCTGCGCGACATTTGTCATGCTCAAAACTAATTTATTTTTTTTGATAATGATCATGACATTTGTCTTGCAAAGCATACATTCGATAATAATGATTTTTTTGAGCAAACTTACAGGAGGAAATTAGCCTTGCCAAACGAACGATACCGCGTTGACAACCGTTACAGCGTGCCCAAACCCCACTCGATTTACCGCTACAATTTCACACCCGGCCCCTCTACCGCAACATGTTCCCAAACGTATCCTAAAAGTTGGTTCGGGCTGAGCCGACACAAATTGCAACGGATTTGGTGCCGGCGGGAAGCCATCCGACCAAAATCACGGTCCGTAATCCGCAAAGGAAGCAATCGTGTGGTCAGCGCTGCTCGTCGGTGGCGGTGAAGGCAAGGCGGTGGCGGGGGCTACTCCGGTGCCGGGGGCAATTAATCCGGAGAAATGCCGACCCCACTCGTAAGCGACGCGCACCGATATCGCACCCAAAGTTTTCACCCACTCGCTCCGACGCTTCCCGGCCTGCGGCGCCATTACTCGTTGACATTTATTACGTCATAAAATGCCCGGTCCCCTAATTTAATTACCGAGAGATTCCTTTCCCAACTAGGCCCCAGCAGCCCTAGGGTCCACTAAACAAATACCCTCCACGTGGGCGCACGATCACGATCGGACGGTTAGAGACAACCCTTCGAATTCTAAATCTTCAAGGGGCCAGGCGTCTTTATAAGAATACGTACGGGGCTAAAAGGTAATTTCCCGATCTACGCCTGCTAGGCGATAGCTCTTCTGCTCTGAAGTAGCTTTTTCCATCACCGGAGTTTCACAGTAGGCTCGAAACGGCCGCAGCCGTTTTTGCCGCCTTTCCAAACGAGACGAGAAGGAAGTCGCCGGAGAACGGCAAAACGCCGACGGAGAACGGCGATTGTGTTTGCTGCAAAACTCTCTTTTTATGAAAGAAGGAAAAGTTATATAACGGCATAGTTTCTGAGCTGAAGAAGCTTTTCTGGACTCATTGAACTCAGCTTCGTGCCTTCGTCCCAATTCAATCTCCCGTGTCCTGTTCGTCGTGTAATGGAATTATAAAACAGTAAAAAGGTAAAAAAAGAGGGAAAAAACAGAGGAGAAGGAAGGAAATGGTGAAGTAGAAGAAGAGTAGGTGGGTTTGTGAAGTTATAGCCTTTATCGATTTTTTAGATTTCTCTTTACACTGAGAAGCTGGTTGACACTGTTCCTCTTTCTATGGTTCGCAAAAATTTGGAGGCACATGTGCTTTTGTTTCTTTTTTTTCGCTTCTTCCTGTAGTGGTGGGACTTTTACTACTCTGGTTTCCATTTTAGATTCTTCCTGACGACAGTTCGACAAGAATGGAAGCTCTAGCCGACGTGTAGAGGGGCTTTTTCATTCTGCAACCATCCGGCTTTCTCTTTGTAGTAGCCGGTGACGCTGGGGGTTGAGATTATTAGGTTTAGAGACGGAGGTGCCAGCGTTTTGCTTGGCTTCTTTCTCTTTCGTTCTGCTCTGTAACCAGCGTTGGAGAGGGAGTTGCAGGCATTGGTTCATAAAATTTGTTTTTTTATGCCTTTGGCTTGTTATCCTCTCCATTTCCTTTGGCTTCAGTTATCCTCTCCATTTCCCCTTCGTAGATTCAGATCTTTCATGCCGTCCTTCCATCGGTGAATCTTTTCTTTATTATTACTTCTGTTTCTGGGATCTGGTCATATCATTGGATTAAGTGGGGTTACAGAGTTTGTGAGCCTCTCAGAGTGTTTGTCGACGGTGAGGGAATTAATTAGGAATTAGAATGAGTTTTGGTGGTTTGTTCGACGGCGACACCAGTGGTGGCCGTCTGATGGCTGATTTGCCGTACGGGAGCTCAGCCATGGCAGCCGATGCGTTTTCTCAGCCTCTCCTCGTCGGAAACTATGGAGGAGTTACTAAGCCCATGTTCGGCTCCACGGGCCTCTCCCTCGGCCTTGTGAGCTGTTCATTTTTTGCCGTTACTTGTTTTTTTAAGTTTCCTCCTAAAAAGCTTACGTTTTTTATGCGGCTTTTCCTCTTTTCCTGCTTTGTTTTCTTCGTCTGGTTCAGCAATCTAATATGGAGGGCCAGGGAGAGTTTCCCAGACTCACCGCCGCCGGCTGCGGCAGCGGAGAAGGAAGAGGAAGTTTCACAGAACTTGCTGTGGTGTGCTGCAACAAGGAAGACGAAAACGATAGTAAATCGGGCAGCGACAATATGGAAGGAGGCTCCGGCGATGAATTGGACGAGAATCCTCGGAAGAAGAAGCGCTATCATCGCCACACTCCCAATCAAATTCAAGAGCTCGAAGGGTACATACGCAATTTGTTAATTTTTGTTTTTTTGCAACGGTTTGATTTTCTAATTCCTCTGTTCGCTATTCTCAGCCTCTTCAAAGAGTGCGCTCACCCAGATGAGAAGCAGAGGCTGGAGCTCAGCCGGCGCCTCGGGCTGGAGACTCGCCAGGTCAAATTCTGGTTCCAAAATAGACGAACACAAATGAAAGTAAGAACAGTTTTTAAACTTTAAACATTAAAAAAGCTCTGTTTTTGCTGCATTTTGTTCCTGAATTTGTGATTTTGTGTGTGTAAAGACTCAATTGGAGCGGCATGAGAACACCATTTTAAGGCAGGAGAACGACAAGCTGCGATCCGAGAGCATTTCGATCCGGGACGCAATCCGGAACCCAACCTGCAGCAGCTGCGGCGGGCCGGCCGTCCTCGGCGAGGTGTCTCTCGAAGAACAGCACCTGAGAATCGAGAATGCACGGCTCAAAGACGAGCTCGACAGAGTTTGCACTCTCGCCGGAAAATTTCTCGGCCGCCCGATTTCGACACTAGGAAATTCAATCTCAACCACTATGCCAAGCTCTTCTCTTGAACTTGCGGTCGGCGGCAATGGCTTCGGTAATTTCTGCCCGCTCTTACCGGCGGCGCCGCCCGCGTTCTCAGCAGTTTCGGACTACCTTGCCGGAGTATCCAGCCCCCTCGGCACTGTCATTACGCCTCCGGCAAGGTCTGCCCTGCCTTCCGTCGAGACGTCGCTGGAGAGATCCATGCTGTTAGAACTGGCTCTGTCTGTCATGGACGAGCTAGTGAAGATGGCTGAGATTGGAGAGCCACTGTGGATTCCTGGGCATGAAAATGGCAAAGAGGTTTTGAATTATGAGCATTATGAGCAAGCATTCCCTCGCTGCGTCGGCTTGAAGGAGGCTGATTTGGTTTCAGAGGCAACCAGGGAGACGGCCATGGTCATCATCAGCAGCCTAGCACTTGTGGAGACTCTCATGGATTCGGTATTTTACTTATAAAATAACAAATTTTCCTTGACTTTTTGACATTTTGTAAAATATTGTTTTTGGCATTTTGTCTCCTCCAAATCTTTAAAATTTACATTTTGCACCTCAAATTATCAATTTTTATCACTTTGCATTCTTAGACCAAAATCTCAAGAATATTTAGGACGGAGCAACAACAAAAATACTCATTTTGACATTTTGTATCCCGAATTATTGTTGCTGTCCGAACCTAAATGCTTTTGAATGAGTATTTTTGGTGCTGCGAGGACCAAAATATCCTTGAAATTTCGGCAAAGTGTCGGAAATTGATAATTGAGGGTGAAAATTGTGAGAAATTGATAATTGAGAGTTCAAAATGTCACAAAATTGATAATTTGGCTTAAAGTGTCAATTTAAAAGATTTGAAGTGCAAAGTGTCAAATTCCTGGATTATGGAGGTGCAATGGGCCAAAAGCCCAATTTTACTTCATAATTTACATAAATATTTGTTTTGTTTAATGCTTTTTATATGCATTGCATCATTTAATTTATATATAATTTTATTTAATCAAGCAACCAAATCATGAAAAAATTAATATCACTGCATGTGAATAAAACATTATCCTTAAATGATCTTTTATTCTTACTTAATTAATATAAATAGGGCTTTATAAAAGTTTGTATTATTAAATATCCTATGGTGATAGTTATAGCTTATACTTACCTAGATAACATTTATGTTATTTTAATGTATATAGTATGATATGATATAATTAATAAACTTAAAATTAGAGTAATGTTATAAGCAGCCCAATTATCAGGATATTAATACTTGAAGATGATCCTTATTTGTACTTCAAAATAATTTTTTACAGTACAATTGTTTATTTACTGTTCAAATTTTTATCCTCATTTCAAATTTTCAATATATAAAAAATAGTAGCACATCATGGATCAAACATTGAAGAAAAATGGTGCGATTTGGCTGCCAAGGAACGAGGAAAATGGTGCGATTTGGCTGCCAAGGAACGAGGAAAATGGTGCGATTTCGCTGCCAAAGAATTGGGAATGGGCAAGCAAAGAGAAGGTTTTTGGATGCAAAGGTAGAAGTTTTAGTTTTACCTCCTGAAAATCGACAAGGAACAAGGAAGATCGAGCGATTTCGCAGGCAAAGAACGGGGAAATGCGGCGATGAAGAGAATTACGCCGGCAAACAAACGAAGATCAAAGAAGTTTCTGGCGAAGATGCGTAGGAGGTGGAGTTCCTCCAGATGAGGAGAAACAGTCGCCCGGAAAAACTAGAGCTAGGGCATGCTGGTTTTGTTTTGGGGTGCCCTTAAACTTAAAAAACACTTAATTTTTTTAGTATTTTAATCTCAATTAATTAAAGTTTTAATTAATTGAAGATATAATCTCCATACTTTATTATCGGGTGTCATTCTTATAAAACTTTAATATATGCATTGTCCATAGTCCATACTTTATTATTGCATTTATTAAATAAGCTTTAATATCTGACATGTCGGCAGATTTAAGATATAAATGGATTTTATTAAATAAGATTTCCAGAAAAGATCTCATCAAAATCAAATAACTGATATATATATATATATATGATTTAATTATGAGTATTAATATATAAATAATATTAATTTAAATATATTCAGGACCGTTGGGCCGATATGTTCCCGGGTATGATTGCTAGAACAACCACAACCGAAATAATCTCCAACGGAATGGGTGGAACCAGAAACGGAGCACTCCAGCTTGTGAGTTATATGCACACATTTTAATGTCATTTTATAATCTTTTTTTTTCATGATAATTTGTGAGATTAATTACTGAATAAATGCAAATAATTTACAGATGCATGCAGAGCTACAGGTGCTCTCCCCACTGGTGCCAATCCGGGAAGTCAGCTTCCTCAGATTCTGCAAGCAACTGGCCGACGGTGCTTGGGCCGTCGTCGATGTCTCCGTCGATGGAATCCGTGATAACAATGGCTGTGTTTCTGTTTCTGGTTCGAGTTGCCGCCGGCTGCCGTCGGGGTGTGTTGTCCTAGACGTGCCCAATGGCTACTCTAAGGTATATATTCCTTCTTCATCTACTACTTATTCTGCGTGAAAACATTGCCCGATTCCTTAAATAAAGGCTGAAACCGGCGAAAGTACACCGATATCTATGTCGAGTGTCCAAAACTCTTGAGATGTTGACACGCGTAAAGTTATTCTTATTTGTGCAACATTGCGGGAACAAGTCAAATATCACAAAAATAACTCCATTATCTTAGATACCACTCGATTATCTCAAAGACGACAAATTCATAGCTAACTCCATTGTCTTTGAGAAAAATGAATTATTTCAAATACAACTCATTTATTGGAGACGCAGATGTATTGTCTCAGTAAAATAACACTTCTTTATTTCATCTTCTTCACCTAACTCATCATACTTGTTTTCACCATTTTTCAAAATTGAAAACACAGATCATCTACCCAATATTGTCTCATTTTAAGAGAAGATATGCAGTAATCGAAGCCGCATCTATCCAATTTTTTCTCTCCGCAAAGATCTCAATAGAAAGCAACTCTTCTTTTTCCTCCTGAAAGGAGATAAACAATCTGAACACAAGAAAGGAGATAAGCAAAATGGGTGCAAAATGGGGAAGACCATCTAAACACGAGAAAGGAGATAAACCTGAATAATGTGTGCCCTAAATTCTACCTAATCTCTAAACACGCATCAACATCTCGTGAGTCCCGGACACAGATCTCAAACTCAAATTCTCGCTCTCTGTTTCCCCGCCCTGTTTTTATATTTGGGAATAAATCTTCTTCCACCATTTCCTTTTCCAAGCTCTTGCATCCATGCATTTTAATAATCTTCTCTCGAAATTCAATGAATTGTATAACCATTGCTGGATTCTATTCCCTTCTTCCATGGTGTGCTTCACAATTTGATTCCCCTCCATCTCGAGATTTTCTTGTCATTTTTTTAAAAAAGAATGCTGAATGACACTGCTTCACTGTTCTTTGTTTGAAATGCCGAGAAAAAAATTAGTACTTTTTGAAAAAGGCATGAGCTTTTTCTCTCGGTGTCTTTTGGCAAAAGCTTGGGACTGAAATGGATTTGTTCAACCTGTGAGCCATGTGCTCTGTTTTGTCTTCTTCCGGTTGTGAAATTAGAAGTTTTTAATTCGGGCAAGGGAAAACGAGAACACGGTTTGCTTCTATTTTTGACACGAAAGAGGGGATTTTTGGGGCAGGTGACGTGGGTGGAGCACGCCGAGTACGACGAGAAGGCGGTGCACCGCCTTTACCGGATGCCGATTCGCTCCGGGATGGCCCTTGGCGCGGGGCGTTGGGTCGCCACTCTGCAGCGCCAGTGCGAGTGCCTCGCCATCCTCATGTCTTCCGCACCCAACCTCGACCACACAAGTATGTATATGTCCATTGAATAATAACTTGGTATGTTTGTTTGGGTTTTTTTTGGGCATTTTGCATTTCCGAAATAAGAAATTTTTGGCACTTTGCTTGCACCCCTAAAATATATTATCTTTGACACTTTACACCTCATGCCGAAATTTTAGGGGTATTTTGTCCCCTGTACTATCCTTTGATCTCGATTTGCTACTCACTGCTGCCGGAATCATGGAGCAGTTTGCTAACAGAACAATGGTCCTTTGTGTGGATGACTTCGTCATATTCAATGCAATCAACCTCAAGCTTCTCACCATAGAACAAGTCCTCGCCTCGCACTTGATATAGCGAGGCAAAATTGTCCTCGTTCAAATTGTGAATCCCGCACGAGACAATGGCAAGGATGTGAAGTAGGTACAAACATGTGATGAAGTCTGGTGCAAAATCATCTTCGTTCAGATTCTCAGTGCTGCTTAGACGAAAATACTTCTAAAATTTCGGTGTGCAAAGTTTCAAAGATAATGTAGTTTGAGGATGCAAAATATTCAAATTTAAACTTTTCAAAATGCAAAGTGTCTAAATATATCCCATATTTGCTGGGTAGAAAGTGCGAAAAACCCGTGTTGGGGCTTCTTAATAATAGTGTGGCTGTGGTTGCAGCGCTAATGGCGGCCGGCCGCCGGAGCATGCTGAAGCTGGCTCAGCGGATGACCGACAACTTCTGTGCCGGGGTGTGCCCCTCCTCCTCCCGCAAATGGAGCTGCTTGGCGAACATGGGGAGCATCGGCGAGGACATGAGGGTGATGTCCCGGACAGAGCATGGACGACCCCGGCGAGCCTCCCGGCGTTGTCCTCTCCGCCGCCACCTCCGTCTGGCTCCCCATCTCCCCTCACCGCCTCTTCGACTTCCTCCGCGACGAGACCCTGCGCAGCCAATGGGACATCCTCTCCAACGGCGCCCCAATGGTGGAGATTGCCCATATCGCAAAAGGCCAGCACCACGGCAACGCCGTCTCCCTCCTCCGCGCCACCGTAAGCTTTCCCGCGATCGCCCCGGTTCTTTTCCCCAATTTCCGCAATCTCATGCTTCGATTTTTTTTTTCGAGCAGCAGGCGGTGAATGCGAGCCAGAGCAGCATGCTGATACTGCAGGAGACGTGCACCGACCCGTCGGGCTCGATGGTGGTCTACGCTCCGGTGGACGTGCAAGCAATGCACCTGGCGATGAACGGCGGCGACTCGTCGTACGTGGCGCTGCTGCCTTCCGGATTTGCCGTAATGTCGGATGGGCCGTGTCCGGAGGGAGGCGAGGCGAAGATCGGCAGAGGGTCGCTGCTCACGGTGGCGTTTCAGATACTGGTGGACACTCAGCCGACGGCGAAGCTGACGGTGGAGTCGGTGGAGACGGTCAGCAATCTGATATCTTGCACGGTGCAGAAGATCAAGGCCGCCCTCCGGTGTGCCAACTGAAGAAGAAGGTGGAGAATGAGGGACTTAAAAGGCTGGCTGAGTCAAGAACGAACCGCGCTGAATGAAACCTTTGCTGAGTGGTGAGGAGGCTGCCGCCGGCCACCATTAACTGTGGCCGGCGGTCTATTTGTAATCCTCAGCACGGAGCAATGGTGGTGGTTCGGGTATTGACTTTGCTTATTCTTCCTCCTTTTTTTAAAGACAGACATCTTATGTTAATTTGACTAAAGTTTCGCTTGATATTTGACTAAATTTAGTGATGGTCAATCGTTTAAACATTGATCGGTTCACTTGTGAATAATTTTTGGATTTCATTTGTTATTCGCATCTTGAATTTAATTGGTTTATTAAACGGTAATTGTTATGTGTTGGATCGGTGTAAAATAATTATTTTAAATGTTACGGTAAAACTGATAGGGGCAAATCATTTTACTATCACGTCGACGGGAGCGAGTCATATGCGATGACGCAGTCACCGCCGTCGGCGCCTTTCTCTTCGCCGCTGCCACCGCTGTCGCCAATACCGTCGCCAACCCCGACCGCAAGTCATACGCGACGACATCTACAACACACCTACCTTTTTTTGAATATCTCATCTTAATCATTTATTTTCGTATTTCTCTGGCGAAGAATTCTAGAAGAAAAAGAATGTCAAAAAGTTGCACTCATCACTAAAATAGAATTTTTACATGAATTTGAAACTTTTGTAATATATTAAATTTTATAATATTGATGATAAACTATTTGTTCATATTTTGCTAAAGAATTTAAAAGATTTTATATTGGTTTGCACGTAATAATTTGATTTGCACATATAAATTTTTGATTTGCCCATAAAATGGATTTACACCTATTCAAATTGATTTGTCCATAACAATCACCTATTAAATCTGCTTGGTCGATTGTCCGGATTTATGATTTATTTGATGGTTGACTATTTTTTTGGTCATTGTCGTTAACCTTTTTAACAACAATTTAAATAAATAGAGCTCCCATTCTTTATTTTAATCGTCTTTTGGCGAAACGCTCCCGATTTTGCTGCCGAAGACCTAGCGTTTTTCTCGACGGAAAACAACCGATCTTTCTCCCGTCGGCATTAATGTTATCCTAGCCTTAGTTCTTACAGCCTACACCTTCTGAGGTTCAACCGTTCTTTTCCGTCGATTGCCTCTCCAACCTGGACGGAGGGGGAAAGCCGGGCGGAGGTGGTGGGGTTCAACTGTTCCTGCACCTCATCTACTGCTTCCCGTCCATACAGAAAAGACATCAGAAAACAACCTTACAAAATAAGAATAGAAAATACCTAAACGAAACGGAACACTTTAATCGGATGGAGCTATCATTCCTGGAGACCTAAAGAAATGTTGTTCAAGGAAAAAAATTGTGCTTACATTTCATGCTATCTTTGTAGATCCTTTCAGAGATGTTATGAACTTATTTTACTGTTCCAAACCCAATAAGATGTCGACATTCAAAATGAACGGCCGTCCTTTCGACGTTTTGGAGGATGAATCCAAGAAAATTTTGAGGGAAGTAGGTGTTCTTCAGCTGTTTGAGATGCTTAATTTGCCTCAAAATATTTACATATTTTATGTTCTTGTAAGGGTTTTCAATAAGGCTCCGTTCGTTTTGCAGGAATTGAGATGCAAGAATTGGAATTGACTTCAGATTCCCGCAGGAATCGGAATTCAAGTCGATTCCAATTCTGCTGTTCGGCTAACCTCAGAAATTCTGTCATCAGGATTGAAATTGATAGAATCATAGATTTTTTCACCAATACAACTAGAAATTAATAGCCCCTGGAAACCCAAAACTACTAGAAATTACTCCTATACTACCAATTATTGAATAATAGAAGCATAGATTTTTTCACCAATACAAGCAAGCCAATAATCTCCTGAAGATGCAACATCTTGTACAAAACTATAAACCAGAATTTTATTTTCTTCTGATAAAGAAGAAGGTTTCAAGATGTTGTAAAAACCCTTTCAATTAACTCATTTAAACGAAGGACCGGCAGTGGGATCGGGAGAATGAGCGACAACGGGAGCCGGAGCAGGAGCAGGGAGCGGCGACGGGAGCCGCAGCAGGGAGTGGCGACGGGAACCGGAGCAGGTGCAGGGAGCGACGACGGGATCAGGAGCAAGAGCGGGGAGCGGGATCGGAATCACGAATGCATACCTAGCGAGGTCGGAAATGATATCACAGGATACACCTTATACCGAATTCCGATAGAATTGATTTTGATTTCCGATTCCCACGCTGTTATGGGCATACCGAACATCCCCAATTGGAATTGGTAATTAAATGTCAATTCCAATGCCCCAATTCCCGCGAAACAAACAGAGCCTTATGCTAAACATGTTTTTATGCTCATAAATAACTACTTGCAATTGATAGTTAACGAGATAGTCATGATTTTGGGTCTACCAAACCGTGAACTAGACTTTACATTTATTAGACTATCATACATAGATTTAACCCATAATGAAATGATTGAGGAAATAAATACTCTCGCTGTTGATGATTGGCCTCTGACGTTGGAGCGTAGGAGAGTGGATGCCCTAATAAAGTATTTGGTGAATGTTTTCTTCTTTTCGTTGAAAGAGATGAAGATCACACTTTTCATGTATAAAATTCATGATTGTTCGACCTTCGTAAATAACAATTGACCGAAGGCAATACATCATTTTTTATAAATAAAATAATGTATGATTTTAATAGCATTCACTTAATTATTAATTTCAAAACTTCAATTTGTTGGTGCACTTTCTCGAGCACTTCACAGCAAAATTAATTGTGAAAAATAAACTTTCCCATTTATGATTTAATTATATATATTGCGTCTAAACTAAAAAAATGCTCATAATTAAGTTGAATAATTAAGGATGATGGTATTTGCAGGCCTATAATTAATTTTGCAGTTAAACATGCAAATAGATATTTACAATCCCGTCGGATATTTGCATGTTTCTGTTAATAATAATATAAATATTATTTTATATTCATGAATGATGATAGATTTACCATAAGAATTCAGAAGGCTCTCTAGACTTCTAAGGACCTGTTTGGAAGGACTTTTTAACTCTTTTGGACCTTTCCATTTCCTACATAACGCTACCACAGGTCCACAACGTTCCTAGTCTCTAGACTTCTATTTTATATTAATGAAACTTCTTGTTGCTTTGTCAACTTTAACCAAAAAAACAAAATTAATGACTGTGAAAAAATATTTTTAATCAATAATTAAGAAAGTTATTGGTACATGAATATTGACTGCGCTTATCCGGCACCGTTTGACGATGCAGCGTGTCACTATAACCTCTAGCCCAATAAGAGGAGGGCCTATCGAGATATGATCCGTTATTCCCTTATTCTGCTTCTATTTAGTATTTTGGCAAAACTATTTCATATGCACTTTTCTAGTTAGTTTGAGTTGATTCGGGTGACCAAAATGTTAGGTGTTCAAAGCCCGATTTTTATTCCTTGCATTATATTTTAGGCTTGAGGACACCAATGGCTAGGATTAGATCATTTGGATAGTGTGGCTAGGAAAGTTCTTGTGAGGAGTACATATACTCCTTTTAAAATCAGTTTGAGATTTTGCTCTCCCGGATTTCCCGATTCCAGCAGCGTGACACCGACGGCTCGGCTTACTCCCTCCGGCGCGATACCGGTGGTGCTTTCCGTTCCGGTGTGAAACCTGAGTTCCGGTGTGACATAGACGACTCGCCAGAACCTCTTTTTAAGAGGATTGAGTCTCCGATTTGGTGCGATTGCCGGATGGTGGCGAGTTCGATTAATGTCTAGCTTGAGTTGGGATCTTTAATCATATGCATGTTCAATGATTGATGTTCATGAGCCAATAGCCTCGTGAATTCGCTGTCGTGAGTAATGGAGTGTTTGGGGTTTCCCCCTTGTGACGATAATTCTTGCACACCACGTGTTTGTGAATTGATTTAATCACACTAGGGTAGGCCTGTCCTGTAACATCCCATTTCCAACTAGACCCCTAAGTGTGGTTATTGGCCATGACTAGGTCATGACCAAACCCTAGGAAGCCCAAGAAGACCAAGGAAACCTAAGAATGTGGCTGAGACCACTATGGTGTGCAAATAGTAAATTCCTGAACCTTTGTTTAAGATAACCATGGGGCATCACCAAGACTTCAAGACCCCACCATGTTCTCATCAAACCATGGTAAGATCCATTCGATCAATAAGGACCCATGGAGGGCAGTCAAAAGGGTTAAGTTGACCCAAGTCAACCCTAACCCTAAATGGGTCAAACCAACCTACTTAGGGTCAATTGACCATCCCTAAGCCAAGTGGGCCGCACCCAAGCCCACCTAACCCTAGAGTGAGGTCAAAGGGTCACCTAGGACCCATTGGGGTCCACCCAAGAGGCTGAGTTGACCAAAGTCAACTCTAACCCTAAATGGGTCAACCTAGCCTACATTGGGTCAAACTAGCCTACACAAGGGCCAATTGAAGTTCCCTTAGCCAAATGGACCCCACACATACCTTCATAACCATAGTGAGAGGCCAACGGGTCACCAAGGACCCATTGGGGCCAACCAAAAAGGCTAAGTTGACCAAAGTCAACTCTAGCCCTAAAGTAGTCAAGATACCCTACTTAAGGGTCAAGTGACCTCCAAAGGGCCAATACAATCCTACCTAGGCCTTAGGGGAGGCCAATGAGTCACTAAGGACCCATTTGGGCCAACCTCAAAGACCAAATTGACCTAAGTCAACCATAGCCTAGGTTTGGGTCAAGCTAGCCCAAATGGGCTAACTCAAGCTCAAGCCCAACTCACTTGGGCTAACCATATTTTGGTGGATGAAATAAACATGTGGGCTGCCAATATGAGAGTTACCAGCCAACTTAGTGACTAGGAGAGAGAGAGAGAGAGAGAGAGAGAGAGAATCTCAAAAATTTAAAGAATAATTTAGGAGAGAGAAAGGGATATTTAAGGGTGTTTAAGGGAAATGAGCCACTTGGACCCATGCCATCAGCCCCCACATGGGCTGGCCGACCCTTGGAAGTCATGAGAAGGAGTTGGATGGAGTGGGACCCACCCATGCATGCATGGTGACAAAAACAAGGCAAACCTTCCACCTCTCACATAGGAATTATCACCCACCCACCTCTATACTTCATCTCCTCATTTCCCCTCTCTCCTTTCAGTTTCATCTCTCCCAGGACAAGGAGAGCAGCAGAGAGTGAGAGAGAAAAACCGAGCCCTAGCCGTGAAAACCAAGGGAGAAGCGCCGCCACCGCCGCCATGGTTCCCCGCCGCTCCTCACGTTGCAAGGCCGCCGGGAAGGTCCTCCCTCACCTCTCTCTTCATGCTTAGATCTTAGGAATACCTAGGTTAGGGTTCGGGATCGAATGAGCCCGAGCAAAACCTTACTTTTCAGCCATTAATGGCTTATTTTGAAGCTCTCGGGTGAGGTGGCGCCGCCACCTCCGGCCGCCCTAGCCGCCGGAAAAGCTCGCCCCCACCACCGTGAGGGGAGAGGAGAAGTTTGCCGGTGGAGGCGCCGCCGGAGGCGGCCGGGAAAAGGCCCGTGAAGTTCGGGCAGAAAACCAGTCGAATCGGGGAAGAAATACAGCAGCCGTCGGATTTGCTTTAGGATTAGTGCCATGCATATATATAAATTCTGGATTTATTTAATTAATGAATAGTGTCATTTTATATCTTTTATAACCGACCTTTGCATGCCAATTTTATGGCACTTACAGCCTTTTGCATAAAATGGTCTCAACATGAAATTTGTAGGTCTTGGAGTCACCTTTAATATGACATGTTACACATAATTTTTGGTTAAGTGTACTGCCCTATAGAGCCATTTTCCTAGGGCTGGTCCTAGAGTAGGGCAGAAACTAAAATGGGTGCCCTGCCCAAACCCTAAGTCCAAATGGGCTGAAATTTTGGGCATGTGGCCTAATTAGGAATATCTAGGCCCTCCCCAAAAATGGAAATTTTTGGGGAATATAATGCTATAGTTTTAGTCAAATTATGATAAATTAAATTTTGTTGATAATTGGAGCATATCAACTCCAAAATGCCCCATATTTTGGTGGCCTGCCCTTAGTAGTATATTAGACATATGGTAGAAATATTAGACAATTTAACCCTCTGCAGGTTGAGATATCTCACATGCAAGATCTAAAAATTAAATGGCCTTGGGCTGCAAATAGCAAAATGCAGAAATTTGAAAGTGATGCCCAAGCCCATCCAGAGGCCCATATGACTTGAGATTTTGGTAAGTAACTGGTTTAGGGCATATTTAGGCCCTGCCCAAAAATTGGGATTTATTGTAATTAAAATTATTGTGAAATTACCAAATTACCCCTAGGTTTGTTTAGGTGATTCTTGGGTTAATTCAACTCTAAAATGCCCCAAATTTTGGTGGCTTGTCCTTCAGGACATTATAAATATATGTTTTAAATTTCATCAAGTTTGGACCAATGTATGGTGGGTAATCCCACATGCAAATGATGAACATGCTTAGGCTTGGTGTGCCAATAGTAATTTTTGAAATTTTGAGTATTAGGCCCATTTGGATCATGCTAAATTCATGTAACTAATTTCAGTGGCCTATTAGGATGAGTTTTACCCCTCATTGAAATAATGGGATTTTTGGAATCAAAAATCCCATTATTTGGAATTATTGAATTAATAGGACTTTTGAAGAATAAATGTTGAAATTAGGTTTGTCACTTAGTTATTTCCCCAAAATTTGTCAAGAATAATATCATGACATGTTTAACTCCTAAAAATTTTATGTCTCTGTTTGAGGAATATTGATAAGAGGAATGTGGAAATTACATTTTTGCCCTTATTTCATTTAATTTAGAATTATTGCAAATACTCAGTAGAAAATTATGAAAAAATTATTGATGACATATCTGAGTATAAATAGCCTTGATTAAGTTTCTCAGCATTTTTGGATGAACCACAAAGTTTTAGATCTTCATAATGGCATTTTGGTAAATTATTTAGAAATAAAAGTTAATAGTCATTGTTACTTGAAAACTAGTGAAATTCTGTTTGTGGCACTCTTTTAATATTATGAGCTTGCTGGAAATTTCTTAGAATTTTTGGAAATGAATTCCTCATACCTCCTTTGAAAAATATCTAATAGGTGAATTTTGAATTTTTTAGGAGATAAATAGAAAAATTGAAGAGAAAATTATAAAACTTGGCTGACAGTATTATTTTACAATTCTACAACTTATGAAAAATTCCTTGGGTCAGTGAGATCATAATTTAAGATACTTCATGATCAACTTGACAATAATTGGCATTTGTAAGAATTTATTTAAATAGGAGGTTAATTGAGAAAAATATAATATTCTGGAAATAAATTATTTAGGTCATGATAGGACTCCGGTAATAATTCTAGGTCATTCGGATGAAAATTTGAAGGACATCCTATCACGAACATCACTTAGTATAGGTTGGTCTGCAAATAGTAATTTGGGGAAAAGTCGTATTAGGATCAGAGTTGGATTAGTGTAGAGTTAGTCGAGATGGATGGATTGGAATGAAAGTAGATGAGTCACCAGAGAAAGTTCTAAGGAGTGCGGGAATCGAGTTGATGTGTGTTAGAAGATAAGCGAGTTCGACGAAAGATCGTCGTGCCCGCGAGAGTGAAAGGTCTAAACTACCTTAGGATTAGCCTATCGGAATATGAGAAGGTAATGGGTAAAGGAAATCAACCAATAATATTAATAAGTACCTTGCGAAAGGGAACGCTGGGCGTAATCCCAACACAGTTCCTAGTGCCCCTTGAGAGCCCTTCACAGGGAATACCGGGGGCAGTCCTGGGTTAACGTAAACCTTAAAGAACAAATCAAAAGAGTAATTTAGTAAATAGGGTTTCACACTGCACTCACTAGTTGGGCAAGTATTGGAAATGGTTAAGTCGTCCCGAGGTGTTCAAAGGGGCGCCATCCCGCGGTGTTCAAAGGGATGAGATTTGGAATAAGAGACGGACGTTTCGGTCCGGCGAGCTTTGGCTCGGTTGATACTTGTGACGGACGGGATGGTCCGGGGAGCTTTGGCTCGGTTGATACTTGTGACGGACGGGATGGTCCGGGGAGCTTTGGCTCGGTTCTGATACGATAAACTTGCATGTGCATAAATCTAGTGGTGGGGCATGCGGTACTGGCCGTTCGTCACACCGATGGCAGTACGGTGCACCAGGCGGTTGTGAGAGTTAGAGGGGCCAGTGGGTTGTTTTACACTGCGGTCTGGAGGACGACCCCCGATAACGCACATCCGACCCAACAAGACTGACGGGTTGTCAGCAAAGTACGTACGCGAGACTCTAGAGTGCACCTTGGACGTGTACAGAGGCGTATGAGAGGGGTCTAAGGCTTGGTAGTGTGCATACCGGCCTAGAAGTGGAGACGCCCGCTCCGCTGCTGCCGTAGCCACAGCGGTGGTACCCGAGAGTGATGCTAGCTCTCAAAAAGTGGGAACTAAAGGTCTGTGATCACAGAGTCGTTGTGTGTGTGTTGCACTTGCATGTCCATCATACCCACCTGCATGTCATAGCATAATCGATTCATTTAACCCTGACACCTAAAGTATAAGTGGTATGAGACGCTTATACATTAGGCCCTGCAAAACGACCCCTTGATCTATAAGCTTGTGTGAGCAAGTTTATAAATTAAGGTTATTTCAATATTTATATGCTGCTTGTGATAACCGACACCCCAACGTATAAAGTGGTATGGGACATTTTATACGATGGGAGCCTTGTAGAAGATCCCTTGGCTTATGTGTATTCACATAAGTGAAGGTTATATTCCTTTCTTACTTTACTCATTATAACCTGATTATAAATTGCTAGCTAGGTCCCCCTGTCACCTGTTTTTGATTTCTCTCCTCTTTCACGTCCTTTCCTTTCTTCCTCCCCGCTCGGTGCCTAGGAGCATGGGGGAAGGGGTGGGGGACGATAGGGCTTAGTCTTTTAGACTAATGGTTTTCGAACCACATCATATTAGGGGATCGTGGAGCCGAGTATGGAGGAGCAGCCCAGGAGACCGGTGCAGTTGGAGATAGGGCAGTCTAGCTCAGGAGTACAGCCAGCTGGGACCGTGAGTTCCGACTTCTAGTAGTTGTTTTGTTTTGCTTCCGCATGAGAGATCTGTAGTGAGGATATTGATGTACCGGGCTTCAGCCCTTTTTATTTCTGTACACTTTACTATTCTATGGACACTCCCTTCGTGGAGATTTTTATATATATATGTGATATGCTGTGGACTTGTCTTCTCTTGTACTGCTACTTTAGCGTCAGCTGCGATCGATTTGGCCGGCAGGATCGGCGTCTTGTAGTGTCGACCTTCCCGGGTGCGAAGGTGTCACCGCAAGGCGGCGGTTCTGGGCCTAAGACCCCGAGGTTTTAAAGGAAAAAAAAAGAGGGGTCTTACATGTCCAAAAGGCCCGGGCCCAGTGGGCTGGCCCGAGCCCGGACCGGTGAAAGCCCGAGCCCGACCCGACGAAAGCCCGTTTCGGACCGGCCCGGAAAAAGCCCGGTCCGGGCCGAGGCCGGGCTCAGGGCCCTGGTTTTGGGTGCTAGCTCGGCCCGATACCCGACCCGGGCCGGGCCGGGCCCGAACCCGAGCCCAAGCGAAGCTTGGACCAGGCCCACAGGCCGGCCCGACCCTGCTGGCCAACGACTCTAAGAGGAATCAGCCAGCTGCTGCTGCTGACAGCCCTGTCGGCTGTCAGCAGCAGCAGCAGCTGGCTGCTGTGCTGTGGCCCTAGGCCATAATAAAAAAAGTTAATTTTTTTTAATTTTTTTATTAAAAAAAAATTTATAAACCCCCCCACCCCCTACGCGACCCTCTCTCTCTCTCCTTCACTCTCTCTCTCTCTTACTCTCTCTCTCTCTCTTCCACTCACTTTCTCTCTCTCTCTCTCACTTACTCTCTCCCTCTCATACTCTCTTACTCTCTCTCTCGCTGCATGACATCGTCCTCCTCAACGCTGGCGTCGTCGACTCAAAGCACAGCCGAAGTGGTGGAGCATAATCAGAGGGCGTCCGTCTGGGAGAATTTCGACAAGGTTAAAGTTGGCGACGAATTCAAGGCGCGGTGCAAGTTATGCACAAAGTTGCTAACTCTTACCGACAACTAACACTAGCGAGACACGTTAAGTCATGTTTTACGAAGCAAGCTCCCGAGTCCAGTTAGGGACAAATATCAGCATCAGGACAAATTTGGACGTACGATCAAGCAAGACAGCGAGACCTACATGTGAAAAACGTCATCAGACGTGGGTTGCCATTCAATCACTATGACAACGATGAGACGACGGAGTACATACACGTAGGGCTTCAGCCCAAATATCAACAGGTAAGTAGATCCACTATTAGACGCGACACAATTAAATTATATTTTGACGCAAAATAAGATTTAATAAAGTTTTTGAAACTTTTGAGAGACGTGTGAGTTTAACGAGCGACGTTTGGAGTAGTAGCGTAAAGGTAGGATTATCTTATATTTGTATCACGGCTCATTGGATCAATCCCGTTTCATGGGAGTTAAATAAGCTCGTAATATGTTTTGAAGGTTTTGAATTTCCGCACACGGGTAAGGCTATATATTCAGTAATTATTAAATGTTTGCATGAATTTAAAATAAAAGATAAAATAATGAGTCTTTATTTTGATAACGCTAGTAATAACAACACCGCAGTAGAGTGGTTAAAACGTGAATTAAAACCAATGCTCAACAGTGTGTTTTTTCACACTTGATTTGTGTGCCACGTTTTAAATTTAGTGGTACAAGATAGTTTAGAAACTATGAAACTATATGTTGAAAAAATTCGGACCATGCTTAGATTTATTTATTGTACCAAACAATGAACTCAAAATTTTCGAAAATTTGTGATCGCACAAGGTCAAAAATATTTGAAACATCAATTTGATATGCCTGTAAGATGGAACTCAACATATAAAATGTTAAAAAGAGCATTTCAACAAAAGACATTTCTTATGAAATATTACACTGTGACAAATAATTATGATTTAACTGATAACGATTGAGACATACTATTACATTATATGAATTTATTAAAATGTTTTTATAGTACGACTGTTTTTTATCTGGTGTGTATTATTCAACTAGCTTGTTAGTATTTGAAAATTTTGTAAATATCGCACAAAAACTTAACTATTTTAAGCAACACTCCGGATGACTTACTTTAATTGAAGTAATAGAAGAAATTTTTTTAAAAATATTATAGAGAAATGTCTCATGCATTTTTATGCGCCGCCGCTTTAAACCCGTTATTCGCTGTAGACGGCGTAAAAAATTTGATAGATGAAATTAACGTTAACTTTTAGACATAAATATAAGTTTCGATGACGTTGACGACATTAGTACTACTAAATTTAATTCTATTTTTACCGAATGTTTTAAGTATTACGACAACTTATATGACTCACGACCCCGAGAAGAAATAACGCAACCTAGGACAAAAAATTCTTTTACAAATAAAATTTTAGAATTAGCTTCCAGGAAAAAAAGCACGCACATCGAGTAGTTTAAACGGATTAGGACTGTATACGAAAAATGCAATTTCGTGATTTTATGACTACGGAAGAGATCGAAAACTTCGAAATCTTGAAGTGGTGGAAAGGTAAAGCTAATATCTATCATATTTTGGCATGTATGACCCGTGATTTACTAACAATTCAAACTAGTACAATAGCTTCAGAGTCTGCTTTTTCTCTTTGTGGCAGAATTTTGAACAGACGGACAAGACAACTAAATGAAGAATCACTGGAAATATGCATATGATATAAGGATTATTGAGATGCTACGAAGAGAAAACAACGCATTTCAGCGTTTGAGGAGAGCTCCGAGGAAATTGAAGAGAAGATGGACAACCTGAATTTGTAAAAGTGTAATTTTTTTATTATCATTAAAAATAATAAATTCCATTTTTTCCTAATTTTATTTTGTAAAAGTGTAATTTTGATTTTTTTAAATTTCAATATTAATAAATTTTTTTATTCGTTTTTTATTTCATGTTTTTTTTTAAAAAATAAAACGGTTTTTTAAAAAAATAAGGACCCGGCCCGGGGGGCTGGCTCGGGCCCCTTCCCGGGGTCAAAGCCCGAGCCCGGCCCGAGCCCGATAAAGGAAGGGCCCGGGCTCGGCCCGATTTGCAAAAGCCCGGGCCCAATCAGGGCCGGTCCGGGCCGGCCCGATTGGGCCTTTTGGACAGACCTACACTAGGGTTGTAATTGTGCGTAATCCCTAGCATTGCCACATCAATCAATTTGGTATCCAACTTCGACGCAAAGATTTCCTAATCTTTGTCGGTCTTCCTACGTCACTTTCATCAATTTATGCACACACATTCCAGAAACGTGTATTTTCCGCACTCATCCGCATCCAATAACATGGACGAAAATCCGGATAATCAAGAGGTCACGCAAGCCCATCTCGGGGCAGTTCAACGTGATCTCACTGATCAAATCGCCCAACTCACCACAACGTTTATCACTTTGACTCAAACAATTCAGAACGGTTTTCCACCGCAAAACCAACATCATAACCCTCCACCCCGTAATCCTCCACACCGCCAACCACGTCCACACAATGATCATAACGACGAGGACCATAATGGGGTTGACATAATGATCTCACACGCAAAATTAAAATAGATGCCACAATATTTGACGGTTACAGTGATTCTAAAACATTTAAGGATTGGCTAATAAAGGTCGAATGTTGTTTCAAATGACACAACTTAGACGACCACCAAAAAGTGGTAGTCGCTCGCATGAAATTACAAGACCGAGCTCAAGTGTTTTGGTTAAACGAAGAGCGTCATATAGGTGGTGTCGATCACACATGACCACAAATGCATAACTTACTCACCAATCACTTTTTTCCCGCATACCATCGAACAAATGTGTTAGATGAATTCACTTCGTTGCGTCTGGGCAACCGTTCGGTGAGTGAGTACATGAGAGAGCTCAACGAATTAATAATTCGTTGTGATATTCAAGAAATTTCCGATCTTACCGTCTCATGATTCCGCAAGAGCTTTCATTCGAAAATTCAAAGTCAAATCCGGCGATATGATCACCGTGATCTAAGTTCTGCCATGAATGCAGCCCTTGACATTGAAAAACATCTTTTGGTGACCGCGCATCCACGAACATCCTCCTCCAAATCCTTTTCCCACTCCAAAACGTCTTCCACGCACCTTCCTAATTCACGCGAGAAGACTGTTTTAGCTGACGCCTCCAAATCTGTTATCATCACCGCTAGGAAAGCAAACGACACATCGGGCGAACGCATTCCTATAAGCAAGGCCAACAAGGCAAATAAGGCCAACATCATGGTTTATGCTTGTAACCAAACCGAGCACTATGCGATTGAATGTCCTACCCGAAAAAAATTGGTGACTTAAATTGAACCCACGACTGATGACGACAATCTCCTTTATGAAGAACATAGCGACGTCGAGGAGTCGGACATTCCTAGTTACATGGAAGAGGAATATCACACACCTAACCTTACGGTCATGCGTTGCATTTTGAACACCCTGCATAGTACACATGATTGGAAACACTCTAGTATTTTTTCTTTGTACTTCAATGCCGCGAAAAATCTTGCAAAGTCAATATTGATACCGGGAGTTACATGAACATGATCTCTGAAGCCGTTATTCTCTGAATGAAGTTGACTACAGAACCACACCCCCACCCCATACCAAGTCGCATGGGTCAATAAGACCTCTATTCCTTGAAGCTGACAGTAGCCTATATATATATATAGTAAAAAACAAAAAAACAAAATATTACATGGGAAGGTAATCCTTCGACAGAATGAAAGATAACGCTCGGGTTAGGGGCATTCCCCTTTCCCACCAAAAGCTCGAAGAGACAGCCATGCTCGCCACATAATCAGCCGCGGAGTTTGCACTTCGATCAATTTGAGAAATGGCCAATTTTGGAAAATCTTTGAAACAGTGCGCTAGCTTGGTTTCGAGCCCTCCATCATAAATTCCCGAGAGAATACGGTTAAGCACAGCACAAGCATAAGCGGAGTCGCCCTCAACAATGACGCCGAAAACATTATTTAGGTAGCTTTTAGCAAGCGAAATACCATGCAGCGCACTCCGTAGCTCCGTCATGTTGACAGACCGGCTCGGATTTCCAGCCCCACTAGCCGCCAACATCTCTCCTACGTGGTTTCTGATAATGCATCCGAGCCCCGCACAATTGTTTGGACGAACTGAGCCGTCAAAATTAACTTTCAGCCATCTTAATGGCGGGGGCAACCAAGAAGAATCAAGATTTACATGGATTGCCTAGTTACCATCGGAAGCATCTAAAATAGCATTCAACACAATGGAGGAAGGCGTTTGAAACTGCTCGCCATGGACGTACTGATTTCGGGATTTCCAAACTCTGTAAATTAAGGATGCTAGAACTTTAGTCTTTGTGGACCGCCTGTTAGTTTGTATCTCCTCAAGAAGAGCTTCCAGCAAGTCATTGCAGCTTGAGTTAAAATGGAAATTCATTTTTCCAAGCACTTTCTTGATCCGGGCCATGAAGGTGCAGCTACCAAACAGGTGTGCCAAATTTTCCGGTTGTCCGCATCCCCACGGGCAAGCCGCATCCTGTCGGAGACGGCAGCTGGTATAAATTATCATTCGTGGGCAACATGTCATTCAAGGCCCGCCAAATCATCATTAGATACCGCGACTGAGATTTAATCTTCCAAATTTCTTCGCCAGTGAGAATGCTTTGCGGGCTTTCCAAACTGTAGATAGTAGAGGAGGCCATCCCAGTTTTCTCGGTATGCACCCAAATTAGTGTATCTGGCCCTCTAACATTATCCCTCGATAGTCCAAGGATAACATCCACTAGGCATTTGCCAAAAACAGTTAACAACTTTTCTGCTATCCAATTGAAGCTTGGGTCCAGGAATTCAGCCACAAAGCTTGGCAGAGCATCAACATTCACAAAAGTTGGCCATCTTATGAGAGGGAGAGCGCCAACCCAGATATCCTCAAGCGCCAAAATACCTGCTCCATTCCCAACCATCCAGATTGTCTGCCTCTCCATGAGCTCACTACCCAGAGAAATGCATTTCCAAATTTTTGATTGATTGCGGTTTGGTTGGAACCTGTTCCTGCCTGAGTACTTGCCGCCAAAGGAACGAGCCAGAAGGCTTCCATCAGCGCTCACCACCCTAGCCACAACTTTGGCCATTAGGATTTTCCTCCATAACTGTATGTTTTTTGAAGCCCAGTCCTCCCTGGTCTTTAGGCAAACAAATTTCCTGCCACTTCGGAATAAGACCTCTATTCCGGTGACCAAACGCTGTCTAGTCCCCCTTATCATTAAGGATTATGTCTACCAAGTTTAATTAGTGTGACGTTATTTTCATGAACACATGTCATGTCCTTGACCGTCCTTGCCTCTACAACTACAATGTCACTCACTTTGGTCGTGCGAATACATACAAATTTAATTTCAAAGACCAATGAATCTTTACGCCCCACCGCGCGGCTAAGGACCTCAAAATCAAGGACACTTATGTTCCTGCGGTCAAACAACCACTCACATTAATACACCATAAAGAATTTGAGAAAGCTAGCTTCTTCGGCGACATAGTGTATGCCTTATTATTGCTTCAATCCAACGGCGTTCTTCCCCCCATGTCATCCTTACCCGTCGAAATTTTTGCCTTGTTCGATGAATTTAAGGACGTCCACCCTGATGAACTTTCCTCCGAACTACCCCGCCTTAGGAGCATCCAGCATGCTATAGATTTCATTCCGGGATCTACACTTCCCAACCTTCCACACGATCGCCTTAATCCTAGTGCACATAAGGAACTCCAAATCCAAATATCGGAGATACTCTCCAAAGGTCTCATCCGACATAGTTTAAGTTCATGTGTGATTCCTGTGCTTCTCGCCCTAAAAAAATGGTTCTTGGCGAATGTGCGTCGATAGTCGTGCTATAAATAAGATCACAATTAAATACCGCTTTCTCATCTCCTGTTTGGATGATTTGTTGGACATGCTTATTTGTGCTAAGATTTTTTCTAAACTTGATCTTAGGAGTGGTCATCACCAGATTCGAATTAGAGAGAGGGATGAATGAAAAACAACGATTAAATCTAGAGAGATTGTACGAATGACTCGTCATGTTGTTTGAGCTTTCCGACGCCTCAAGCACCTTCTCCCACATGATGACTCAAATTTTTAATCAGTTTATGGGAAAATTTTGGTGATTTATTTTGGTGATCTGCTTATCTATAGCACGTCTACACATGAACACACGTCACATTCACGACAAATCTTTGAGATTATAGGGGCGGAACAACTATATATCAATTTAAAAAATATGTTTTTATGAATACTTCCATCTCTTTCTTGGATTATATTGTTAGCGCGGAAGGAATCAAGGTTGACCCAGCAAAAGTTCAAGCAATTGTTGATTGGCCAACGCCCAAAGCTATTCGAGATGTTAGAAGTTTTCACGGGTTGGCAACCTTTTATAGATGCGTCATTCGTAATTTTAGCATCATTATGACCCCCATTATCGAATGTATGAAACTTGGTGATTTTATTTGGTCTAAGTCCGCTTCCTTAGCCTTCACTAACATTAAGAAATTGATGAACGAGACACCGATTTTCTAGTTACCCGATTTTAATAAAGTTTTTGAAGTTTCTCGTGACGTCTTAGGTGCGGGAATAGGTGGCATGCTAAGCCAAGAAGGTCACCCGGTTGGATTATTTAGTGAGAAATTAAGTGGGCCAAATTTTAATTATTCTAACTACGAACGTGAGTTTTATGCCCGAATTCAAAGCCTGCGCCATTGGCGCCACTACCTTTTGTCAAGCGAGTTCATTCTCCTATCGGAACATGACGCCTTACGATATATCAATTCCCAACACAAACTTAGTCCGCGTCAAGCAAAATGAGTCTCTTTCCTACAAGAGTATACTTTGTCATCAAACATTGTAAGAGAAAACACAATCGTGTCGTCGATGCGTTAAGCTGCGTTAGCTTACTTTTATCCACTCTTGATGTTATGGTACTCAGTTTTGAACGCGTCAAACATGAGTATGCCAAGTGCAAAAATTTCAAGGATATCTTCCTCTCCCTACAAGGTAAATCCTCACGCACTATTTCTGAATACTTCATTCGTGACGGGTATTTATTTAAGTGATCTAAGTTGCGCATTCCAGATTCATCCCCCAGCCTCTTCATTATTTGGGAGATGCATGGGGGCGGGTTAAGGGATATTTTGGGCGCGATAAAACTATCACGTTGGTCGAAGATATATAAGTTCTTTTGGCCCGGCTTAGAAAATGGTTAATCAAGTCGTGCTTAGTTGTAACAAATATCTACTTGCTAAGGGTAGTAAGCAAAACATTGATTTATACACTCCACTTCCCATACCATCCATGCCTTGGGAGGGCGTTAGCATGAATTTCATTTTGGGTCTTCCTCTTACCCCTCACTGACTCGATTCCATCGTAGTTGTTGTAGACCGTTTTTCAAAAATGACAAAATTTATTGCATGTAACCGCACCAATAATGCTTCTCATATGTCCAAAATTTATTTTAAAGAGCTAGTTAGTCATAAAGATATGCCTAAAACTATTTTCTCCGATAGAGACGTCAAATTCACTTCATATTTTTGGAAAACTTTATGGAAGTTGCTCGGTACCAAACTTTTATTTTTTGCGGCCTACCACCCCCAAACGGATGGCCAAACCGAAGTGGTCAATAGAAGTCTGAGCAATTTGCTACGCTGTATAGTCAGTGACCACAAGGTGACTTGGGATTTTATTCCCCCTCAAGCCCAACTTGCTTATAATAACTCCAAAAATTGCTCCACGGGCCTTTCGCCTAATGAAATAGTGCATTGTTATAACTCACGTGTGTCTCTTGATTTGATTATGTTTCCCCCCACATATAAATCTAGACAATTTGCCCAAGATTTTGCTCACCATTTACATGCATTGCATAAAGAGATCCAACAAAGGTTAACAACTAAACACGACCAGTGCCAATCGCAGGCAAATGTGCATAAACGGGTTCAACTTTTGATGTTGGAGATTCTGTCTTGGTTAAACTTTTAACACCTCTATCCGTTACACGACATATAATAGAAGCTCCGGCCGGGACCCCACACTATGTGTCACAAACAGGCGGAAATGTTACAGGTTAATTTCAAAAACTATTCGCATCGTAACTCAGAGCATTCTAGTGGAAGCTTCCGGGGTTAAACTTGAACTTATTAGTCATGAATGTCCACTATATATATAAACCACCATAGTTATATATCGCACCAGAATGTATACAAAATACACCAAAGTGTTTGGCATTAAGGCCTTACAAGTTTTTTTTTCATACGTGTGGATTACATACATCGGCACGCAGGCCGGCCACACATGAAAATCACAAAACAATTTTCTTTAATTGGCCTTCGAGGGCCAGCATAGCAGCGACAACAACAACAACAACAAGGGCTTCAACCCACTATTTTCCACTCGGCTCTCCAACACCTGCATGGGGACAATCCACCGCAACGGTGACAAACAAATAAACGGTCAACATTCAGCTGACCCATTTATAATGACCCTACCCCTTACCCGGGGCAGCGGTATTCCTTCCCTGCAGGCATAACATTTCACAAGCAGATATATCACAAGATGTGCACTCACGCACCATCAATATATCACAAACGTCGACCACACGGCCCTACGCTTCATGCACTCAGGGTACATTCTCGGTGTACCGGAAAACCAGGGCCCCACCACCGTTCTCGGGCTTCAAACCCAACGGTAAACTTGAGCATTGCGCTCTACGGCCTACAGTCGGAGACTTTAGTCTTAACGGCGCGCGAGCCGAATACTCTCGTTATGTGTTACAACGAATGCCCAATAACCCGGGCAACTCAAGTTGACAACCATAACGCGGAGACAGGTCATCCATACCCGTTGCTCAAATCGCCACAACTGACGCGGGTCGGCTTCTCCCTTATCCATTCGGCACGAAGCCTTTTTAAGAGCTCATAGCTCACAATAGCCACACTGTCCACCAAGGACTGACTTCACAATCACAGGTTAGCTGGGAGCTATCGCCAGCGACAATCACTATCTCCCGGCGTTAGCGACAGAACTCTCTTTCCGTCCCCAGCCCTAATCATAACAGGACCAACCTTCCAGAAATCCCTCCAGGCACCTGCAGTGCCAGAAATCCTAGACTTTCATAGCATACAACACATGCACTTCAAGAGTATTTTTCTGGAGTTCCACTCCAGTACTTCATGCTACTCCATTTCACAGGCACAACCCTCCGACTCCACAAAATACTCGTTTATACGCGGAGTCCTCTCCGGTGCGCAAAATAAAACATCATTAATGCAGACCAACCTGTCCAGATGGGCTTCACACAGTATGTTTATTCCGTACTACACATCTCCGGATCTACATGCAAGACATCTTGGGGATATCAAGAATCAACCCAACGAAAATCCCTCAGTATTCTACCTTTTGCTGGGGGAAATCCATGCATATGACAAATTAAGGACTTCACATGTCCAAGGAAGAAAAATCGTTACCCTTGACGATCTCTTTGGAGTCATGTCAAATCGTTTCTATGCGGACAGAAATAATCGCCGCACTTTCCCCTTCGCGATTCTTGCTTTCGTCCTCAAGACTTTCTCCAGCACCTCAACCAGAGCACCGGCTAAAAGGTTCTGCTCCAGCACTCGGGAAGCAAGAGAGAGAAACAAAAAGGAAGAATGATTTCCCAATTCCATTCTCTGCAGATATGACATCGGGTTGTAATCCCAGCCACATGATTTCTTCCCCACACAACACATCAACAGCTCGGGTTGAGGCTGCACAGCCAAGCACCGCTCAGCTGCCAGATAACACCAACCTGACACGAATCATCGCCTAAGCAACATCCGATTTCAGCATTTCGTCGAACAGAATTCGTCGAACAGGAGAAATTTCGTCGAACGGGACGGAGTTCGTCGAGCTGGCCATCACAACAGGCACAGTACATTCGTCGAGCTCTGTTCGATGTTTCGTCGAGCTCCGCTCGACGATGATCTCTTCGTGAGCTCCGCTCGACTCCCTTCGTCGAGCTCCGCTCGACTCCCTTCGTCGAGCTCCGCTCGACTCCCTTCGTCGAGCTCCGCTCGACGACCTTCGTCGAGCTCCGCTCGACGACCTTCGTCGAGCTCCGCTCGACGACCTTCGTCGAGCTCCGCTCGTCGACCTTCGTCGAGCTCCGACCTTCGTCGAGCTCCGCTCGACGACCTTCGTCGAGCTCCGCTCGACGACCTTCAGCCCACCAACTCATTTTGGGGTGTTACAATCCTCCCCATCTTACAAAATTTCGTCCCGAAATTTGCATACAACACCTGACAGTCAGAAATAAATATTTGCATTCCGAAACAAATATGTTATAACATACTTTTCTTTAACAACTTGTTACAACAAGTTTTGTTATGTATAAAAACATAACAAATGTTCTAACATTTTATGTGTTGTTCCACATTAAAACAAAATTATTATACCAGTTTAGACAAACAACTCGGAAAATTTAGCGTGCATGGTCTGCTCCCGCTCCCATGTTAGCTCCTCACGACCACAATTATCCCACCGGACCTTGACCATCCCGATTGTCTTGTTCCGCAGCTGCATATCCGTTTTATCCTCGATCCGAATGTGTCTAATCTTCGTCGTTAGCCCAGATTTGACCGGTACACGATCATTCACAATCACTTGAGCTGGATCCTTCACGGCTTTTCGAAGCACTGAGATGTGGAACACATCATGCAATCCACTCAATTCCGTCGAAAGAGCGAGCCGATAGACAACATCTCCAACTCATTCCATTACTTCTAACTGACCAAGATACCTCGGACTTAACTTTTTCAAACGCCGAATCCTGGACACGTCCTTGAAGGTTTAATTTCCAAATATACCCAATCACCAACAGCAAATTCCACACTCAGGTGCTTGGCGTTGTAGTATTTGACTTGCTTATCTTGGGCTATCAGTAGCGTCTCTCAGATAGAGCATATTGTCGAATTCGCCTCACTACTAGAAAATGACCTTTAGCCACGGTTTTTTTTGTCACGGCAGAAAACCGTGGCTAATAATGAAGTATTAGTCATGGTACCTAAACCGTGGCAAATAAGTTAGTATTAGCCACAGATGATTGAACCGTGGCAAAAAAACACTTTTTGTCACGGTTTGCCTGTTTCGTGGCTAATAAGCCAGTATTAGCCACGGAAGCCTGAACCGTGGCAAAAAGTCGTGGCATTTTTAGTCCCACACCGCCAATTTTAATATAAATTTCGGGTTTATATATCCCATTCCGCAATGAATGTATGAATTAGCTGGGCTCGCGGGCGGGCACGCGGGCTCGCGGGCGGCGGCGGGCGGCGGTGGGCGACGGGCGGAGGCGGGCGGCGGGCGACGGCCGACGGCGGCGGCGGGCGGCGGGCGGCGGAATCTTTTTCGTCTTTTACAGCCCCTTTAGTCACAGAAATACAACCGTGACAAATAAGGAGCTTTAGCCACGACAATGGGACCGTGGCTAATAATTGCTGAAAAGAGACCCTTTAGCCACGATTCTAAACCGTGGCTAAAAATCGTGGCTAAAACTCTTTTTGCCACGGATTCAGCGTGGCTAATACTAATAGCCACGCTCGCATTGCCCACGCTCATTTCCGTGGGTAGGCCGTGGCTAAAAGTCTTTAGCCACGGTTTTTGACCTTTTGCCACGGCAAATTGCCGTGGCTAAAAGTCCAGTTTCTTGTAGTGCCTCTTCGACTTCCTTACACTTGTAGAGCTTTAACTCGCCTGTTTCCGCCCAAGCTAATGGTGTACAACATTTCCTTCCATACAAAGCTTCAAACAGTGTCATATCTAGGCTTGCTTGATAGCTATTATTGTAGGCGAACTCCACCATATATAGATGATCTTCCCATCTCTTCCCAAAATCCAAGCCACACATTCAGAGCATGTCCTCCATCGTTTTGTTAGTCCTCTCAGTTTGGCCATCTATTTTAGGATGAAAGGCCATACTGAATGTTAACTTTGTCCCCAACAATTGATGAATTAGTCTCTAATCATTTGAAGTGAAGCGTCCATCTCGATAACTTACGATGTTACGGGGCACACCGTGCAATCGTACTATTTGTTCGACATACAATTTAGCCAAAACTTCCACTAAATTGTCCCTCTTATTTGGAATGAAGTGAGGCACTTTAGTCAACCGGTCCACGATCACCCAAACCGAATCGTTACCGCATTGAGATCTCGGCAATCCGTGCACAAAATCCATTAAAATATTATTAAACTTCCATTCTAGAATAGGTAGTGACTTCAGGAAACAGCTAGGCTTCTAGCATTCAGCTTTCACCAAGGCACACGTCTGACATTTAGCCACGTAAAGTGCTATGTCTTTCTTCATGCCCGGCCACCAGAATAGTTTTTTCATGTCTTTATACATTTTTGTGATTCCTGTGTGAATTGAGTACTTCGTAAAATGAGCTTCATACATCAATTCATCTCGTAACTTACCCATCTTCGGGACACACAAACGACCATCTTTCTGCAAAAGGCCGTCATCCCAGGAGAATTGGTCATTTACTCCATCCACTTCATGGCGTTGCAAACTTTCATCAAGTTCCGTTGCCCGTCGAACCCTATCCGCAAGGTCATACTATACCTCCGTCCAGGTCAAGCACGCATTTGATCTGGAATTCTTGTCAACACAAGAAATCTCTAACGCTTCCAACTCTTGGATCAGACGCTCATCATGCATCTTCAACCAAGTTGCTCTTGCCGGAGTCCTATGACTCAAGGCATCTGCGACGACGTTTCCATTCCCTGGAGTATAGTGAATCTGGAAGGTATAGCCCCCGAGGAACTCCATACACCTTCGTTGTCGCATGTTCAAATCCTTCTGATCCAACAAATATTTTAGGCCCTTATGGTCCGTGAATATATCCACATTCACGTCATATAAATAATGATGTCACAGTTTAAATGCAAAAAAAATCACCGCCCCCAACTCCAAGTCATGGACGGGATAGTTCCGCTCATGTACTTTCAACTGGCGTAAGACATAAGCGATCACCTTTCTAAATTGAAGAAGAACGCAGCCTAAGCCGCTCCCTAACGCATCAGTATAGATTTCAAAGCCGTCCGTACCACATGGCGACGTCAAGATGGGCACTGTGGTCAAGCGATTTTTCAGCTCTTTAAAAGCTCATGCGCACTCCGGCATCCAAATGAACTTCTGATCCTTCCTCGTTAATGTGGTAAGAGGCAAAGCGATCCGTGAGAAGTTTTCTACAAAACGTTGATAGTAGCCCACCAGTCTAAGGAAACTTCTGACTTCGGCCATAGAAGACAACACTGGCCACTCCCGTATGGCTTTTATCTTTGACGGATCCACCACAATACCCTCTCCACTCACCATACGGCCAAGAAAAGCCACTGACGACAGCCAAACTCACACTTTGAGAAATTGGCATAGAGCTTATTTCTCCTCAGGATGTGCAACAACATCCATAAATGGTTCACATGATCTTCTTCAGACTAAGAGTACACCAAGATGTCATTAATGAAGACGATCACAACAAATCCAAGTACTCTCGAAATATTCGATGCATTAAGTCCATGAACATCGATGACGCATTACATAGCCCAAACGACATTATAGTGAACTCATAGTGACCGTAGTGTGTTCCAAACGCTGTCTTGGGAATGTCACCTTCCCGAATCCGCAACTGGTAATAACCAGACTTCAAGCCCAGTTTAGAGTAGACGGTTGATCCCACTAGTTGATCAAACAAGTCATCAATTTGAGGTATTAGATACTTGTTCTTCTCCGTCAGCTTATTTAACTCACGATAGTCGATCCACAACCGCAAGCTACCGTCCTTCTATTTCACAAGAGAATAAGTGCGCTCCAAGGTGACATACTTGGGCGTATATATCCCTGTTCCAACAACTCTTGTAGTTTCACTTTTAGTTCCGCCATTTCCTTTGCCGCTACTCGATGTGGCGAGCGGGCCACAGATTTTGCACCTGACACCAACTCAATCGAGAAGTCAATCTCTCGCTATGGTGGTAATCCCGGAAGCTCCTTCCGGAACACATCAACAAACTCCAAAACAATCGGAACATCACTCACACTGACTTTTGGCTCAACAGCCTCAATAAGTGTGAAGAACAACTCCGCGCCTTTCTGAACAGCTTTGACCACTTGGATAACAGACATCAATGTCCTGCTCGACCCTCGTATACCAGCGAATGTAGTCTCTCGTTCGGTGTTCTGCCCTAGTGTGACTTCCTTTGAATTGCAAGCTATATAGGCACGCTGCTCCGAGAGCCAGTCCATACCAAAGATCACATCAAATTCCGATATCGGCAGCACAGATGCTTCCAATCCGAAATCCTGACTTCCTATCCGTACCTCCACAAAGTAAGCTCTATCCGCATGCATCACACATCCGTTTGGTAATAACACTTTCACACTATTTGCCACCATACAAATCAGCACACCGATCCGTGAAACGAAGTCCACAAATAGAAACGAATGCGAAGCACCCGTATCAAACAGTGCTCTCGCCGGATAATCTCGAATCAGGACAAAGCCTACGACAAACATATCATACGCAATCTACATACAAGGTATGGAATATCAAAAGCAATAATAAAGTATCTTAACTCGTACCTGTGACGACGCCACTTTACTTTATGGCCTCCTGTTGGCCAAGATTATATACTCAAGGCTGCGCCTGAGATGCAAAGGATTCCACCACTATCTTTCCCTTTTCCACATAAGACGCTCCAGTCTTCTTCTCACGCTTAGGCGGACCAACCCGACAATCACGGGCTAGATGACTCACCTTACCACAAGTATAGCAAGCACGAGAGTCTTGCCTAGAAGTTGCTCCAGATGCAACACTCGAGGGAGCCTATGAAGAAGACTTGGATCTCTTACCCCATTTCCTTCTGTAGTTTGGTTTTCCCGGGTGCGGCGCTTTGAACTCGGGCTTTGTCACAACCAAGTACCTCTTGCCCTGTACCCGCTTCATATCTTTCTCCAACGCATGAGCCGTATACACCAACGCTTGAAACCCCTTGTTCACCGAACTCGACAACAGGAATCTCAGCTCATCCTGTATCCCTTAGTAGAACCTATTGGTTTTCCGCTCTTTGTCAGCAAAGATAGTTCCCGCATAGCTTCCCAACCGTGTAAACTCATGTAAGTTGGTATTAACACTACTTTCTCCCTGAGCTAGACGCTGGAATTCATTCTCCATAGCTATGCGCTGAGCCGATGGCAAATGCTTTGCCAAAAACAGTCTCGAAAACTCCTCGATCGAGAATTCCTTCAGTTGTCTGACTGCCAAGTGGTGCAGCTCCATTTCATCCCACCAAAGCCGAGCCTCTCCTTCCAACAGGAAAGTGGCCAAGGTGACTTTATGTTCCTCTTCAATTCAGATCGCCGTCAAAATCTGCTTGAAGCGCGTAAGCCAATCTTCTGTCTGCGTTGGGGATCCCGCCCCCGTAAACGTAGGAGGATTGAAGCTCATAAATTGCTTCAGTTGCCGTTCCACTGCTCGAGGATCTACAATAGCCTCAACAGGTTCTGGCCTCACACCACCCTGTTCTGGCGCCACCGCCGGCCGCGCTTACCCAGTCGGCTGTGCTTAGATCATGACAAACAACACCTCAACAACTAAACGTGCTGTCTCCACAGAAGGAGGAGGTGTAGGCACCTCAGTTGGTGCTGTACTCTCATCAGAACGATGTGGCTCAGACTGCCCCACACCACTTTGCGTCACCTATACGTGTAAAAGATGCACTTTAACGACCTGCCAAAATCAACAACAACAATATAGGAACGCGCAGGTTTCCTCAAACAAGTGTATTTACATTCATTAGTGGACATTCTTGAGTTCATTTTGAGTTATAACGGTCGCACAGACACGTGCTCGCAACCCGCAAAAGAATTCGACCACGAATTCGAAGGAGGAAGACCAAGACATGCTGATACCAAATTGTAACACATCCATCCGTTACATGACATATAACAGAAGGTTCGGTAGGGGCCCCACACTATATGTCACAAACAGGCGGAAAAGTTACATGTTAATATCAAAAACTATTCGTATCCTAACTCAGAACATTCTAGCGGAAGCTTCACGGTTAAACTTGAACTCATTAGCCATGAATGTCCACAATATATATAAACCACCATAGTTATATATATCCCACCAGAATGTATAAAAAAATACACCAAAGTGTTTGGCCTTAAGGCCTTACAAGTTTTCTTCATACGTGTGGATTACATACATCGGCACGCAGGCCGACCACACATGAAAATCACAAAACACTTTTCTTTAATTGGCCTTCGAGGGCCAGCATAGCAGCGACAACAGCAACAACAACAACAAGGGATTCAGCCCACTATTTTCCGCTCGGCTCTTTAGCACCTGCATGGGGACAATCCACCGCAACGGTGGTAAACAAAGCAACGATTAGCATTCAGCTGATCAATTTATAACGACCCTACCCCTTACCCGAGACAACAGTATTCCTTCCCTGCAGGCATTACATTTCACAAGCAAATATATCACATGATGTGCACTCACGCACCATCAATATATCACAAACATCGACCACACGGCCCAATGCTTCGTGCACTCAGGGCATATTCTCGGTGTACCGGAAAACTAGGGTCCCACCACCGTTCTCGGGCTTCAAACCCAACGGTAAACTTGAGCATTGCGCTCCACGGCCTACAACCGAAGACTTTAGTCTTAATGGTGTGCATGTCTAAGACTTCAATTATGTGTTACAACGAATGCCCAATAACCCGGACAACTCAAGTTGACAATCATAACGCGGAGACAGGTCAGCCCTACCCGTTGCTCAAATCGCCACAACTGACGCGGGTCGGCTTCTCCCTTATCCGTTCGGCACGAAACCTTTTTAAGAGCTCATAACTCACAATAACAACACTGTCCACCAAGGACTGACTTCACAATCACATGTTAGTTAGGAGCTATCGCCAGCGACAATCACTATCTCCCGGCGTTAGCGACAGAACTCTCTTTCCGTCCCCAGCCCTAATCATAACAGGACCAACCTTCCAGAAATCCCTGCAGCCACCTGTAGTGCCAGAAACACTGGACTTTCATAGCATATAACACATGCACTTCAAGAGTATTTTCTTGGAGTTCCACTACAGTACTTCCTGCTACTCCATTTCACAGGCACAACCCACCGACTCTACAAAATACTCGTTTATACGCGGAGTCTTCTCTGGTGCGTAAAAAAACATCACCAATGCAGACCAACCTGTTCAGATAGGCTTTACACAGTATGCCTATTTCGTACTACACATCTCCGGATCTACATGCAAGACATTTTGGGGATATCAAGAATCAACCCAACGGAAATCCCTCAATATTCCACCTTTTGGTGAGGGAAATCCATGCTTATGCCAAATTAAGGACTTCACATGTCCAAGGAAGAAAGATCGTTACCCTTGACGATCTCTTTGGAGCCATGACAAAGTGTTTCTATGCGGACGGAAATAATCGTCGCACTTTCCCCTTCGTGATTCTCGCTTCCGGCCTCAAGACTTTCTCCAGCACCTCAACAGAGCACCAGCCAAAAGGTTCTGCTCCAATACTCGGGAAGCAAGAGAGAGAAACAAAAAGGAAGAATGATTTCCCAATTCCATTCTCTACAGATAAGGCATCGGGTTGTAATCCCAGCCACATGATTTCTTCCCCACACAACACATCAACGGATTGGGTTGAGGCTGCACAGCCATGCACCGCTCAGCTACCAGATAACACCAACCTGACACGAATCACCGCTTAAGCAACATCCGATTTCGACATTTCGTCGAACAGGAGAAATTTCGTCGAACGGGACGGAGTTCGTCGAGCTGGCCATCACAACAGGCACACTACATTCATCGAGCTCTGTTCGACGTTTCGTCGAGCTTTGCTCGACGATGATCTCTTGGTCGAGCTCCATTCGACGCTCTTCGTCGAGCTCTGTTCGACGTTTCGTCGAGCTCCGCTTGACGATTTTCAACCCACCAACTCATTTTGGGGTGTTACAAAAATAATCCCTAAACGGTTACCCACGGGTTCCATAAAGAAGTTAGCTAATCAGAGAGCCAGACCATTTAAGGTTTAAAGGAAATTGGGCGATAATGCTTACGTGGTCGACTTGCCTACTGATTGGGGCATACACTATGTGTTTAATGTTTCTGATCTTTTACTGTTTCATGAAACACCGCAAGAACTACTTCCCCACTCTTCTTCTTCTCCTCATCGCCATTCTCATGGGTTAGGAAGTGACACCACATCCCCACATTTTTCTACCTTGGAGCTATCCCCCTCACCTACTAGTGAGGCCCTGGGTGATACCTATCCCCCTCATCTACTAGTGAGGTTCTGGGTGATACTATGCTTGTTCCTAATGTGTTTTCCAGGTTTCGAAGGTTCTCTTTGTTCCCGATCAGATTTTGGATGACCAAGTCATTGCTTCCGCTGATGGCGGTGTACACCGCAACTTGGTTTGTTGGACGGACTGTCTTGTTTGTGACGCCATTTGGGTGACAACTGAGGAGATGGAGCGTCTTGATGATGACATGATACACCATTACCGCTCGGACCACTCACCGGTGACAAGTGGTTTTGAGCGGGGGAGGATTGATGGCGCCGACCCGACACCGCTTGACGAGGCGGCGCACCACTACAACCTCCGGCCCAACACGAGGGACATGATTCGTTGATATGTTACTTTGCTTCTTTTTAGTATTTTCGCAAAACTATTTCATATGCACTTTTCTAGTTAGTTTGAGTTGATCCGGGTGACCAAAATGTTAGGAAGTCAAAGCCCGATTTTTATTCCTTACATTTTATTTTAGGCTTGAGGACATAGATGACTAGGATTAGATCATTTGGATTGTGTGGCTTGGGTATTTCTTGTGAGGAGTATATATATTCCTTTGTTTGGGTGAAAGTCCTAATGAAAATCAGTTTGAGATTTTGCTCTTTTGGATTTCCCGATTCCAGCGGCGTGACACCGACGGCTCGGCTTCCTCCCTCCGACGCGATACCGGCAGTGCTTTCCCTTCCGGCGTGAAACCAACATTCTCCTCTGGTGTGATTCCGGTTCTTGGTGGTGCGATGCTGCCTTCTTCTCGCCGCGCGACGCGACGGAATCCTTGGTGGTTCATCTGAGTTGTTGGCTTTTCCGATTGGGTAATGATTCCCTCCTCTACTTCTCCATTGTGCGATTTCTTGTATATATTGTGTTCTTGTGGTTGTGATTGGCTTTGCGTGTGATCGGAATCGAAAAACAAGTCGCGCATGTAGTTAATCGCGTAAGCGGAAGCTCCCCTTTCGGCACCTTTGGGCGGTAGTCCGTCAGCTAACCCTTGTTGGGGTGGGGCTACCCTCGCCAGAACCTCTTTTTAAGAGGATTGAGTCGCCAATTTGATGCGATTGCCGGATGGTGGTGAGTTCGATTAACGTCTAGCTTGAGTCGGGATCTTTTAGCGTATGCATGTTCAATGTTTGATGTTCATGAGTCAATAGGCTCGTGAATTCGCAGTCGTGAGTAATTGAGTGTTTGGGGTTTTTCCCTTGTGACGATAACTCTTGTCAAAGAAGCTCTTTCATTGTCTGGCCTTGCTCAAGAGAAGAAAACATCAATTGCTAACGTTTAAAGTTGATCAGTGGATAGTAATTTATAAGGCTGCTGTTATTAGCAAATCTATTTTCGCTGCTAGCAAACCATTACCACTAGCAAACCATTATATTAGAAAATGACTATTTGAAAAACAATTTGTAATTAGCAAACCATCTAAAAAAGTAAAATAAAATCATAAACTAAGTTGCATCCATTCATTCATTCTTAAATAACCCCTTGCATATTCTGATGGTATATTAGAAAGACCAAAACAGTCTCATGAAAATATAGTCCGGATAATCAAAAGTAATACAATAAAGTATATTCCTGCAACTACATAGCATGATCATTTTCCAAAAACTGTTTGCCCCCCCCCCCCCCCCCCCCACAAAAAAGAACACCTATTGTTAGAATATATGGTCTCATCATCTTCATATCTCCCTGCAGCTACATAGCATGAACAAGATTATACAAAAAATTAGAACGTAAAACTTATACAATTTTATAATAGTTCAGAATAATCGTACAAGGCATGCACCATCTTTAGTCTAGAGGGAATAAATCCATAAAACAATTAGGAGGAAGATGATCACACTTAAAGAAATTGAAAGTAATTAGAAAATAATCTTACATTTCATTCTTTTGAATTGAGCATGCATTCCCATGAAATTGCTAATTGTGTATGATAGCGCCTCCATGGGGAGTAGAGCGGTGGTCGCGCTCTACCGCCTTCTAATTTATCAGAACCTTTGACCGTGACAGCAAAACTACAAGATTTCCCAACATTATGAGCCCAATCGATCAACACTTCCCGAGATGGAAACTGATGCTTTGTTTCAAAATGAATGCCAACTTCAACCTTCACATCCGATTCACTACTCAAAAATGAAATCAATAGAACACATAAGTCAAAAAAATATATCGACACAATATCTATAATACACTATAACCAGACATGAATTCAAAGTGTTGAAGCCAGGAAAATTCTCAACCTCAGAAATAAGATCAAGACAGCCTAAGGTTACTGATTCTACGATCCGGCGTCATAATTCAAGTGGCTAGCACGAGAGAGAGGAAACTATCTATAAACACACCCCAAGTGCTTCAGCAGGGAGGTCCTACCACGTACCCGGAAGTTTGAGAGAAACTTCTCATCCACAACCAAAAGGCTGGGCGAGGTACTAGACAGACATGAACTTTGCGAGTATGCAATTGGGGGGACCTGTACCTCTTCCAACGATGCCATTTCTAGTACCCATGTGGGGCTATTTATAAAGAAATCCTGGGGGGGGGGGTGTTATAGGCGAGTATCAAGCCTCTACGAGCGAGTATCTAGGGCTACAAGCCCATACTCGAGAGTTACTCGCTCATACTCGCTCAAGCTCGCCTTTGCTCGCCTCTGCTCGCCCAATGGTCTGCGAATAGCCATCTGCTGGGGTACTTCTGGTCTCGACGAATTACGGGTTATACACAAAGTATACCTTTCAGTCGATGGATTATAAACAACAATCTCCATTGTTGTAACTTCTGCTATTTGTGGAAGACTTCAAAGTGCCCCTCCATACGTATATAAGGAAAAAAAATCTCACTGAGGCATTTCATCAAACACTATAACTTCAGAAATTTGGCACTAAGATTTCAAAGTGCCCTAAATCACTTAGTAAGAAAATTGAAATTTCAGAGATTTGGAGGAATATGAATACCTGCTTGTGGCAATTGGTGAATCTCTCATCGCCTGTGGAAATGTCACCGAGCAGAGGCGCCGCCGTCGAGCCCTCGCTGCATCGTCGAGCCCTCGTTGCAGGGTGCCATGTCGTGCCATGATGACACCTCTTTCTTATGTGGAGATACCTGTCCGCATTTTGGATACACAAGATCATGTGTTGCGGAAGAAGACCATTCCAATGGTTAAAGTTTTATGGAGAAACCAAGGCGTGGAAAACGCAACTTGAGAATTGGAGTCGGCTATGCGGGTGGCTCACCCTCATCTGTTTCCCTGACTTGTGCCTGATATGTTTTGCATTTTCTATTATAGCTCTTGCTTGACTATTTCTTTCTCCTTTTTGATATGAGTGTTGTGCGTAAAGTTTCGGGGCGAAACTTTCTTTTAGGGGGGAGTGACTGTAACGCCCCCTGTTTTTTTGTGATTGTTTAATCATTATTTGGCGTTACGTTGACACGTTTCTGGCCTTTGCCGTTGTTATAACGTGGTCTTAGCTCTTGAGGAGTTCTTAGTGGCTTGTTTTGTAGCCTGTTTGCAAGGTTCCCCAGCTAGCCGGAGTCTGTTTTGGTGACTCGGCAGAGCCTCTCAGGGAATGCTTGTGTTTTGACTTCGGGAGATGTTAGCCCGAGTTTTGATCGTCGAATGTTATTCTCGACTTCGTTGTTGTTTTCGTAGCATGGGTGTTTAGTTACAGTGCGAGTTTCGTCGAATTCCAAGATCGTTTGTTTTTCGCGTCAGTGGTCGGTTTTGCTTGGCTTCATATATATATATATATATATATATATATATATATATATATATATATATATATATATATATATATATATATATATATATATATATATATTTAAGCTTGAGTGCTGGAGCTCAAGCGGCTGATTATATATGATAAGTTTTAGCTAAGTGGCCGACAATACTTATATAATATTAGTGGCTTATATTATATTATATGCTTTGTTGCTAGTGACCGGTTATTTTATCATAGTTAGATAGTGTTGTTATGATAATAGTATTATAATATTATAGGGGCTGAGTATTAATTTAGTTGAGTTTGCTGTTCCTCGATTTGGCGAGGTAGTTTTCTTCTTTCTGTATAGACATACATACTCACCAATGGGTTCATGTCAGGTTGTTGACGCTCACTGGTGGCTTGCTTGTGAGGCTAGATATGAACTGAGAACTGCTATTTTTTGCCTTTTTGGAGGTTGTTTACTTGCTTCTGGGAATGATTTATACTAGGTTGCATGTTAGATATTTTTAAACCCTAAAAGCATTACTATATGTATCTAATGCATGTCATGTTTATAAAACTAAAGCACTACTTTCCCATGTAATGAAAAAAGCTATTTTTCTTATACTATGATAAATCTAGAGTCCTGCATTCCATGAGTTGTTCTTCGGGGACGTTTACACTCATGTAGGATGTCAATCAACTTAACCAAAGTATTTTTCCGCTACGTATAAATTTTTTTTAATTATGAACTAGCTGATCCACTGTGCCGAGGGATACGACCATCAAACTTAACTGGTTTTCTTTCATATTAAATTATGATTTTATCCAAAGAATTAGAGTCTGGGGTTTTGCCTGAGCGTGTGCAGTTATCCCCTGCACGACGTGGCATCATGACACGTATTTTCACTTCCTCTGTTATGATGCTATTATCCAGTGCAAGGGTAGGCGCTTGGACTTCATAAAGGACAACGGTCTGCCTGGGAGTGTTATGGTGATTCGCGCTTGGATTCTCCAGTTATTTCTGCGGTATGTGCTCGGATGCTGCTAGTTTCCGGCTGTGTCCTGAAGGTTGAGGCAAGTGGTGCTCTTTGCCCTTGCCAAGCTTCTTTCATCTATGTTTGTTTTCAATTTTTCCTGGAAGTAGAAGCTAGGCTGCTGCAGCCACTATCCCGAGCTAGGCTGCTGCAGTCACTCCCCCCCAAAAGAAAGTTTCGCCCCGAAACTTTACGCACAACACTCCTATCAAGAAGGATAAAGAAATAGCCAATCAAGAGCTATAATAGAAAATGCAAAACATACCAGGCACAAGTCAGGGAAACAGATGAGGGTGAGCCTCCCTCATAGCCGACTCCAATTCCCAAGTCGCGCTTTCCACGTCCTGGTTTCTCCATAAAACTTTAACCATTGGAATGGTCTTCTTCTACAACACACGATCTTGCGTATCCAAAATGCGGACATGCATCTCCACATAAGAAAGATTTGGCTCTAACTGAGGCACAGAATCCAAAACTTGCCTGTCGCTCAGCACACACTTCTGCAACTGGCTAACATGAAAAACATCGTGCACACCAGGAAAATTTGCGGGCAAATCCAGCCTATAAGTTGCCACACCAATCCGCTCAACAATCTTAAACGGTCCCACAAACCTAGGATCCAACTTCTGGTTCTTACCAAACCTCTTGATTCCAACCATCGGGGAGACTTTAAGAAAAACCAAGTCCCCCACAACAAGCTCCAAATCAAATCTACGCCGTCTGACGTTCTTCTCATATCGCTGTTGAGCTAGCCGAAGCTTCTCTCGAATAAGCTTCACAGCAACTGTCACGACCCACATTTTCTCAACAATTAAATCATAACAGAGCAAGAGAAAATACGTGTCATAATGCCAAGTCATGCAGGGGATAACTGCACACGCTCAGACAAAACCCCAGACTCTAATTCTTTGGATAAAATCATAATTTAATATGAAAGAAATCTAGTTAAGTTTTATGGTCGTATCCCTCGGCACAGTGGATCAGCTAGTCCATAATTAAAAATATATTTATATGCAGCGGAAAATACTTTAGTTAAATTGATTTGACATCCTACATGAGTGTAAACGTCCCCGAAGAACAACTCATGGAATGCATGACTCTAGATTTATCATAGTATAAGAAAAATAGCTTTTTTTCGTTACTTGGGAAAGTAGTGCTTTAGTTTTATAAACATGACGTGCATGAGGTACATATAGTAATGCTTTTAGGGTTTAAAAATACCTAACATGCAACGTAGCATAAAACATTCTCAGAAGCAAGTAAACAACCTCCAAAAAGGCAAAAATAGCAGTTCTCAGTTCATATCTAGCATCACAAGCAAGCCATCAGTGGGCATCAACAACCTGACACGAACCCACTGGTGAGTATGTATGTCTATACAAAAAGAAGAAAACTACCTCACCAAATCGAGGAACAGCAAACTCAGCTACCCTGGAGGCCACAAACAAGCTCCACCAGAACACTAGCCGCTCAATCAGCCACAACCTGAACCTGAGGCATTCAAAGAAAGAATACTTCAGCAAGAATAGAATGAAAAGAAGTGGAGCATTAGATTCATAAGTAATAAAAGAGTGGCTTACCAACTCCACAACAAGTGCTATCAAAAGAGCGAAGGTAAAATGAACAATACATCAAGGGTAAAACACTGCCCAAGGCAAGATCAAAATGCACCAAGTGCGAGAAATAAACAACATGCCTTGCTAAAAACCTGCAGCAGCAACAAGGCAAGCATATGCCAAAATAACAACTTTACAGAAAGGAACTAACAGTCCTAACTTGTGAATCATTAGCAGTGGTAAAGTCATGGGTCTGGGTTGGTGACCAAAAACAGTCCTCATCCAAACAACCAGACCCATAAATACTCAAGGGTTCAACTGTGGCAACCCTAAGGTCCAACACACCAACACAACTAGCCCAAACCGGGGCCAAAATGGTGACAACACACCAAAACAACCAGCCCATCCCGGGGCCAAAATGGTGGCAACACACCAAAACAAACATCCCATCCCGGGGCCAAAATGGTGGTGACCAAGGCTATACACCACTCCACCCCTCACAGAGCCATCAAACGAAACCACCTGCCATAATTCTTCGGGGACATTTACACTCATGTAGGATGTCAAATCAACTTACCTGGACACAAGACCAACAACTAGGAGAGAGAAAAAAATGAAATCTGGCAGACCTAGCTCGGGACTGGATCTGGGACTGCTATCCAGAGAGCTAAGACCTGACTAAAAAATTCTAATGCCTCTTTATACCCCTTCTACCCGGATACAGCCATCTCCTTGCACATCAACGACATCTATAATGTGTTCGGAGAATAGAGATTGCAATTGTTCGCGAACAAAAGAACTCATAAATATGTTCTCGTCTTGAGAAGGAGTTCTTAGTTGATATGTTGCTCTCTTTCGAGCATTCAATTTAACCATTTTCTTCATCTTTTTTCTTCGGATTGTGAACCTTCCATAGCAAGAACATGCTCAAAATAGGAAGGATCGTGTTTTGTGGATTTCGTGTCATCCTGAAATTTTTTATAACTCCCTTTTGGTCTTCCTTTTAGACGAATCGGCACCAAAGGCTCAACTGTTTTGCTACATGAGGGATCAACAAATTCTCGGAGTTTTCTTTTCATTGCTTTTTTTGTTGAAAACTGGAGGCCGCAAACTTAATAAGAATGGCTTCAACTTCGTTGTTAATATCAATGTCCTCTTTTTTTTTTCTCTCCTTCTTGCAATGTCAGTTGCTTCCAATGTACATTTACCACCCATAGAGAGAGCGGTTTTGATTGCAATATGTACGGTAACAGCTCATGTGAGCACGACAAACCCATGGTAAATCTCTTTCTATGTGCACAGTTTTCAACATGCGACATTTGAGAACCTTTGAGTAATAGTTTCTCTTTCTCTTTAATGAACTCAAGTGCTTTCAAAGAACAATTTCCAAGTAAATATGTGTAAAGAAATCCACTAAAATCTTTATTTACCTGTATGCAGCTCTGTCCAAAGGACCTTTTAATGTCTGTATGTTGGATATTGATCATCTGATCAAACGTCTTCCATATGGTGGTCAGATTACCAATACTAAGTTCAAGGAATTTTTTCAACAAACTATGTCCACTCTTCACCCTGTTTGTAGTTGTACTACCCAAATACAGAAATTGATCAACCCATGCAGAAACAAAACATTGCTTGTATGGATCAACCCACGAAGACGTAACATAACTCAATGCATCCGTGTAATCGGAAGCAAAATCGGCCAAAAATGTGTTGAATTTCGTAGTGAAAGCATTTTCCGTTGGTGCCTCGATTAAACTTTGTCATGCACGCATAAAGCGATCAAATTCTGTACCTTTGCAGAAATATTTTTTACAATTGGCCAACACGTGCCTGTTAATGTGAATCTGGCACAATAAATTTTTGGCACTTGGAAATGTAGTTTTTATAGCATTTATTAGGGCGAGTTCTCTATCCGTAACAAGCACAACCGGTGTTGATGATGGTTCAAACAATGATTGGAAACATTCAAGTGCCCATGTATAACTACTTTCGGTTTCATCGGACATGAAACAAAAACATGAGAAAAATGACTGATATGTTGAAGTCAAACCCACTATACAAAGTAATGACATGCGATATCGGTTTGTTTTGTAAGTGTAATCAAGTTGAAAAATGGTCGGAAACATGTTACTCAATTTGATGGAGACAAGATGTGCAAAAAATAAATTTGCAGACGGTCGGTACTATCAACAACCCGGTTGAAGCTGACATAACCCGCCAACATGATAGACTTATATAGGAATTGTATTGGTATACCTCCGGCCAATTCTTTTTTGTGTAGTCATGCTCGTTCGCTATAAATAGTTCTTATGACTGTTTTGTTTGTAGAACTATTTTTTTTAACCGCGGCTAAAATTTTCCTAGGTTTTACTCCTGAAGCATACATATCCTCTACTATTTTAGCTTCCTACTTGTCCAATCACCCAACATATGTGTGCGCCTCTAAGTGAACATGGTCATGATTATGCAAACCACAAATAACCATTATCTTCCACTCATCTACATGTGCTTCCTTTTTCCCGGATATAGAAAACAGACAACCACATTTTTTGCTAGACGATTTCTAAATGCCCTTCTTTACAAAATCCTTCTTATTTTGATTGTCACGGTGATGACCACCTCTATCACGGCCTAAGAGAACACGGGGCGTGAGCCGACCAACTAGCTTATTTGAACGTGTAATAGTGATAACAAAACTCAAATGTCTTGCAATTTTTTGTCCCCACTCAATCAATGCATCTCTTGTAGGGAACACTTCATCTGTTGCAAAATGAGAACTCATATCCACTTCACTAACTTTTGAGATCTCTTTATAAGGGGCAATTTCAAGAGAAACATTCATACTAGTACCCTCCATATACTGCACAAATCTTTAAAAATTTTTACAAAAAAAATCATTCAAGCATTCTAAGAAATTAGGGTTGTGTATAAAGAGACAAAATTTTGTAACAAAACCTAAATCCAGAATCTAGAGATTGAGAGAGGGAGGAGGCTAATATTACTACCTGCAAGAGATGAGGCCGGTGGTGAGCAGGCTGCGGGAAGAGGTGCTCGGCACTAGACAGAGCCCACAGTAGCCGGCGTATTGAAGAACATGGCCGACGCTACCAGGATCGGCTACCACGGTCGGCGGCGGGAGCAGGGCAGGCGTCGATTGTCGGTGTCGGCGGTGAAAATGCAGCGATCGTCGGCGTTGGGAGGGTCGGCGCGTCGTCGCGTGCGAATCGGCGGACGAAAAATGCAGCGGTCGTCGCGTGCGAATCAGGAGTTAGGGTTGCGGTGCGAGAATTGAAAAGTGCGGTTAAATTTCGGGAGCTGTAGATTTTGAGGCCTAAAATACCTAAATGTGGTGCGATTAACCAAAATTGCGGTGTCTTTAACAATTGCCCTATTTTAATTAGGGCGCTGATATTTGCAGGACTAAAAAGGATATTTGCAGACCCATTTTTTAAAAATTCACCTAATTTATAACATAAATAAAAGATCCTAATTGCAGCCCCATCTATTCCCATTTCACGATTTCTCCTCTGCACGCCCGACTTGAACTTCCGCTGCCTCCCAGAGAGTTTTGAAACCAAGCTTCGGACCGGTCCAACCGGTTGGGCCGCTGGTCGGATCACCGCCCGGTCCGGTCAAGGCTAGTGACACGGTAGAACAAAGGACTGCCCAAGAACTGAAATATCGGGTGGGCGGGCCGGTGAGCCGGGAACCGGGCACGAGTTTATCAAACCGGGCGGGCCAAAGAGAATAATTTAATATCCAAAATGTTGGGGTGTGAGGATTCGAACCCTGCCATCCACAAAGCTGCCACGGTGTTGGACCAGCAAGCCAATTGGCTTTTTTGTTTTATTATTAAAATATATTATATACATATTAACATAAATATAAAATAAATTAATATTTCACTCTTACATGTATTAAAAATTGGTTAAATTCTCTCATTTTTATTCCTTTTTCAATTATATTTTTGCAAAAAAACTAAAAAATATGTCAATATATAAATGGATATGCCGATGTACCATATAATATAGATGAGTGATTTCCAACTGGTGACATCAAGCATGAGAGAGAGAACTCAAAATAGTTGCGGCTTTGCAGAGGACAAAAGTATTATTTATCAATCTAGTATCACTAAAACCAATTCAAGATTTTCAGTGTGAATTGACAACAATTCGAAATGTCATTTTTAATTTTCAAAAAAAATATTTGAAAGATAAAATTTAGATTTTGTTTCAATGATATATTTGTATTTTTTGTTTTATTTCATATTAATAATTAGTAGGAGAAAAAGTTAAAGAACATCAAGTTTAATTTTTTTTTACAAAAAAGACTGCAAATATCTATTGGGCCTGCAAATATCGATTTGAGGGCTACAAATATCTAAGTGCTGCAAATATCAATTATGGCTCTGCAAATATCAACTCCCTTTAATTATGCACGCAGTTACCGTGCGTTCACCCACCGTTCCTAAGCGGTGTTGTAAATGCGCGTCTGCATCGACGCGTTCTGCGGGCACAACAAACTCATCCCCACTACAATAAAAAACTTCCCGGTTTCCACTTCCCTCCAAACCTCTTCCTCCACCTTCTCCTCGGTCGCCGCCGGCGTCCCCAGCAATCAGCTTGCAGCGGCGAATAGCATCGACATGGAGCGCGGCGGCGGTCCCAGAAACGGAAAATGGCGGGGCGGCGGGGCGAGCGGGGCCACGGCGGCATCGCCGTTCTACTACGAGCCGAATTCGAGGGCGGAGAGGAAATGTAAGCCATGGATCGTGCCGGTATTCGTGGCGGCGAACGTGGCGCTGTTCGTGGTGGCCATGTACGTCAACAACTGCCCTGCTCACTCCAATCCGTATCAGCGCTGCGTCGCCAAATTTCTCCATCGATTCTCCTTTCAGCCGCTGCACCAGAATCCCCTCTTTGGCCCTTCTTCCTCAACGTGAGCAGATTTCCTTTGTTTTTTTTTGTTACGTTCACTCCCTTATCAGTTCTTCACTGGTTTAGGAGCTTTCCACCGATTCTTCAAGTTTCCCCCAATTTTCTTCTTGTTGACTATTCAGGATTTGGTTCTATGATTCTAATTGATCAACAATCAGTTTCCATTTTTGTTCCTATTCGATTTTTTTTTCTGAAAGGAAAGAGGGGATTTGATCTGCAGTGAAGCCATGGTAAGATTGGGGGGTTGAATCTGTTGGGTGATCTTGTTAGGTTTGGCCTAACTCAACCTGAAAAACCGGCTCAACAGGTGAGGGTTGCCTTGCCATATAAACAGATCAAACTAGAGTGGATTGACGGTGTGGGACTATTATTAACATCCCCCCTCGCCCATAGCATGGATTGACCGGACGGAACCGGGATACAAAGCTCATGGGCGGACCGGACGGAACCGGACAGAAACTGGATGGAACCTGGCTCTGATACCATGTTAGGTTTGGCCTAACTCAACCTGAAAAACCGGCTCAACAGGTGAGGGTTGCCTTGCCATATAAACAGATCAAACCAGAGCGGATTGACGGTGTGGGACTATTATTAACAGATCTTAAATTTTACTGATTCTCAAGTTTGTAGAAGTTGGAAGAAAGGTGCTGCATCTAATGATTTTATGAATTATATTTGCTTATAAATGTCATGTGGTTTGGGAAATCATTTTCATATTATCACTATCTTGTGTTTACTTCCAATCAAAACAAAGTCAACTCATTCCTTCACCTGCTTTTTTAGACTGCTTTTAAAAACCTTTGTTAATGAACTTCATTGTAAAAGTTTCTTTTTTAACTTAAAAGGTTCAATTTTCTAAGGGTAATGTTAAAAGCAACACCATGATTGGCTATTGAAAGCCAAATGTTATCGACACACCAAAAATTATATTTACAGACCATCCGGTTATTAACACATAAAAAACAAAAAATTTAAAATGCACACCAAAAATTAACTATTAAATGCAGATTAAAACCATAAATAAATTTATATTTGCAAAAGTCATAACTAATCATGCTTCCAAAATGTAATCGCAATATGTTTCAAAAATACAATATATGTTAGATTAAGAAAACAAAATAGAAGATTAATCGCAATTGTCTATGTCAATCATCTTCGTTTGAGGCCTGTAAATATATCCAAATGACCTTCATATTCATTCACCTGTAATTAAAAATTTATGAGCACAAGGTAAATATCTTATAAAAGCTTAAAAAAGATAAGCCAAAAAATAAAAGATTAATCGCAATCGTATACCTTAATACGTTGTAATTATGCATTGTAATAAAGACCAAATGCAACAAAAAGATAAGCATCTGCACGTGAAGATATGTTGTGAGAAATTAACACTAAATATTGTATATTGAATTGAAAAAGAAAAAAATACATACCTTAGGTTCAAGGTCTAGTCAAAGTAATTATTGCTTCTGGTTGTTCTTTCTTAACCCCCACTCTAACCCGTGAAACATAAGTCAAGTCTCACCCTTCTGCAACTGAAGCATGATATCTAATCCACATTGATATTACCGGGGGTAGTGGGCAATCCTCACTCATCAACAATCGTATGAAATGATTGTCGTTAACAAATCCAATAAAGATAGTCTTCCGATTTAATGAGAGAGTTGAGTGTAAAGGTAGGAATGTGAAAGACTGGAATTTAGAATAATGTACAACCGCCACATTGTAACGTGAAGCAATCATTAATCCCATATCCGGCATCGTCATCCATTTGTCCAACGGTGCAGGAATTGAAGAACAATCCAAAGATAATAGAAGCTCTGATTGTCTCGAACTCCCAAACATGTTATATAGAAATTCATTTACGTTGATTTCTTTGATAAGATCTTTCCTCACTTGCAACCAGTTATCACCCATGTCCAATGCTAAACTGATAACCCTGTAACCGCAATGCCCGTCTCCAACCACATTTACAACATCAATAATATGAGAAGAAATATATGCAGACATTTCTTCACGAATACATTCAAGAAAGCTATTCTTATTTTGGTTTCTTCTTGGCATTAACTTCCTCCTTTTCCTCTTTGGATATTCTTCCCCCTTTAATACATGCTCAAATAAGGAGAACTCTCTCTTTGTAGATTTGTACTCATCCATAAACTTTTTGTAACTTCCACGCGGTCTCCCTTTCAATTTAATTGGCAAACGTGGTTCTAAAGTTTGACTTGTCGTCGGTTCCAAAATTTCCCGTAGCTTTTTCTTCATTTCATTTCTTTGGGCATCACTTACATTGTTGTATTTTTTTAGCAAACCATCCAATTCAACCTGTATGATCCCAACTGAGTCAACCTACTCTTCCATTTTCTTTTCCTCAACCGATGAATTGTGCAAAATGAGTTGCCTCCAATGCTTATGAACCATCCATAATGGGTAACCCGAAGATTGTTGTACATATGGGATTAATTCATGAGCACAAGGTAATCTCATTGTGTACCTCATTTTGTGCAAACAGTTTGTAGAGTCTACCGCTCAACCATTCTTAACCAACTCCTCCTCTTTCTTTATTACTTCCAAAGCTGCAACTGAAACATGCCCAAGTAGATTAGTATATAGTGATCCCCTAAAACCTTTGTTCACCTGTATGGAACTCTGCCCAAATGATCGTTTAATCTCTGTATGCTGCAATGTTAACATTTGGTGAAATGTTTTTCATATAGCTGACAAATTACATATAGAAACTTCCAAGAATTTCTTTAAATGACTGTGTCCACCCTCCACTCGGTTGATGGTAGAATTTCCAAAATGCAAATATTTATCAATCCGGGCACAAATAAAATACTCCTTGTATTGATCTATCCAAGTCGTTAAAACATACTGCAAAACATTAGAATACTTCTCCGAGTATTTCATTAACATGAAATTCAATCGGTCATTGTAATCATGTACGGTGGATGAGTAAACTAATAGTTGTCATTAAAATGGTTTTTGTTTCAGGAAAAATCAATTTTATGACATTTAACAATGCAATCTCTCTATCAACTATCAACACATTCGGCAATGATGTAGAAGATAGCATTGTTTTAAAACAATTCAAAACCCACTTGTAACTGTCTTTCGTTTCACTTGAGATGAAAGCAAATGCAGCATAATATGTCATATTTGTGGAAGTGATCCCTACTATGGATAACAACGACAATATATAACGATTTGTTTTATATGTGCAGTCCATTATAAAAACATCATGAAACATATTGCTTAACTGAGCTGATGTTGGATGTGCAAAAAATAAGACCTCCAAATTTTCAGTGATAGGATGTACAATATTGTAACTCCTGTGTTGTGCCTCAGATATGGACTTGTAAAGAAACTGAATAGGAGACTCTCCTTCCAACTCCTTCTTAAATAATTTAGCTTTTTCATTGTAAATTGTTCGCATGACAGATGTATTTGAGGAGTTTCTTTTCTTTAACTCTGATAATATTTTTTTGGGCTTTACACTAGATGCATACATTTCTGCAACAATTTTTTGTTTCTCGGCATTTAATCTACTTGCGTAACTGTGTGCTTCAAGATGAAAAAAAGTATGATTATGCAGTCCACAGTTGACTTGTACTTTCCACGCATCTACCTCCGATTCTTTTTGTCCTACTAAAGCAAACGGACAACCACATCTTTTAGAGCTTGTTTTTCTTAAATTTCTCTTAACATAACCCTTTTTCTGTTGATTATCCCTTGGAAAATCACTTTTATCACAACCTAGAAAAACCCTTGGCCTGGGTCTACCATCAATCTTATCCGCTCTTTGAATGGTAACAATGAATCCCAACCCCGTGGCAATATTGCGAACCCATTGAATTAATTCTTCTTTACTAGGAAAAAATGTGTCCGTAACAAAATGCACTCCTACATCTACTTCCATCCTATAAAATTACATGTGCATTAGGAAATAAATTGACTAACACTTAAAAGATCATTTGACCAGGATTTCCATATTTGTCAGGTATTGTTGATAACAGATGTTTTGGCCAAGAAATTCCTAGCAAGCTTCACAAAAATGGCCTGCAAAAGAAAAATGATTCAGCAACGGTTCAAGAAATTCTTTACATTACCCTTAATTCATTACAATTGAGAGCAAGCTTCAATTAAGACTGGAAAGTAACCTAAAGAGATTACAGTTCATAATTTTCTTTGCTCTAGGGTCATGGTTGCTTCTACTTTCAACCATGGTCAACAATGATTCAAGATAGTGAAATTCATGAATGTTCCATGTGGTTGAATCTTATTGGTGCATGACATTTGATGACATTTAAAAGACTTTTGTTTGGAACGAGTGATGAATGAGGTGGAGGGTTCACAGGTGAAAGGGTGATTATTAAGGTAAATCCATACAGAAAACAATAGCCTGCAAAGCCTAGACTTTCCAGTCTATCTACAGCCCAAGGAAATGGTATTAGCCAACATAATTACTCAAACATTACTAAAATGGAAGAAAGATAGAAATGCAGAGAAATGCAAATAGGGCAATGACAAGGCCAACCTCTGAAATCGGCAGAGAAACCTTCGATCTGGAGGGGGCGGCGGTGGAGAAGGCCCGGGAACTTGCGAGGGAGGAGCTGCGTACACGAAGCCCAGCGAACGGAGCCCGGTTGCGGCAATGTCGACCCAGGAGCCCGGCGAATGGCCAATCCGGAGCCCGGCGAACGGCGATCTGGTGGAGGCGGCGACGGAGAAGGGCAGCGAGCTCGCGAGGGGGAAGGCGCGGCGTACACAAGGCGGCGTCGGGATGGAGTGCGGGTAAACAAAAAAGGATTTTGGATTTTAGGGTTTTTAAGAGGATTTGGCTAAATTTTTGGTGTGCCAATAGCGAATACGGGGTGCTTTTAACATTACCCTTCTTTTTTTAGGGCCTTTGGCATCTTAAAACATGGTTTACTTTTTTAATCTGATTTCATATTTGAATTTATGAGTGGAGAAGGCTATTCTCAGCAGCTGTTTGTGTTGAACTTTTTTGTTTTGAGAGGGAGGATGCTATTTTGTTCATGATTTTACTTTGTGAATACCTTTATGCTTCCATTTTAGCTGAGTTCTTGCATGTTTTTTCAGCTTTATCTGTGGTGTGTAAAAAAACATAATTTTAGTGTTAAATTTTAGGCATACCCTTTTTTCTTCTCTGAAAACAGAGTAAGGGCAACTGCCTTTCTTATATCTGTACTGTGTTAAAAGGAAACCCTTCATTTTTGTGGTGTACTTTTGGACACACCAACTTCCGAGTTTCAATATAGATATAGGCAGCCCACATTTAAATATAGACCGGCAAAATACAAATGTTAATGGAAGGCTAGAATTTTCTTTATTCAGAAAGTTGTGTGGTAGAAATTCTTTATTGTGAACATTCCAAACTCGAAGACAACCTTGGAAGAACTCCTTCCCATCTCCATCGATATAGCAAAATGGAACCTGACCGGAATCTGGAATTTCACGAACACCGGCGCCATCAGCCACAATGATATCTTAGAGTTGTATGGGGAGCACATCGATCCAAACTTCGCCCGGAAGAACTTCACCCTCGAGGAGGCGAGGAGCAGGCGAAAGTGTGTGTGGCCCCAAGGAGCAACATTGAACTCAACACTACGAAACTGTTAGCAGAACTTCTTAAACTTCTCCGGATTAAAGAATCATTAGTAAAATGTGCGTTGAAGTCAAATTGGAAAACTTTGTTGTCTTGAAAAAAATTGAGTGAAAACTATTCATGACGGCATCGGACCTCTTGCAATTACGCTATCCATGAGCGTTTGGATGGGCCGGAGAGGAGGAGGCTCTGTGGATGAGATAGAGGGCATCTGTCCGCTTGTGATCAAGTTATCCATGAGGGATGGATCGACTGGAAATCACCATCAAAGGGGGGCTGGCGGGAGCGGTGGTTGGGATAGGACCAAGCGGAGAGGCGCAATCCAGGCGGCAAGGCGTGATGCAGGGGCGGGATCGAGCGGAGTGAAAGGGGCGAAGTTTTCAGTTTAAGGGTTGGATTCCTAATAGGCCAAAAAAATTTAAAAGACATATTTTTTTCTAAATCTACGCTCTGCCTATTGTGAAATTTGGTCTGTCTTTAACAACACCCTAAATTTTGTACGCCCCTATACAGAGAAAGTGAAAGAAAATGAGAGATTGAGAGCAAGGTTGTCAGGATCACGATCCAGATCATAGGATCTTACGATCCTATGATCCAGATTTTGTAAATCGATCCTGATTTTGTAAAGCGATCCTCGATCCGACGCTACTATCAGATCCGATCCTATCTCGAAACGATCTCATCTAGGATCTCGATCCTGACAACCTTGATTGAGAGAGACAGGCAGGTGGAGACCAAGGGCTTAACTCTAGTTTATAAACTAATATTGTAGTGTGTTAATCTAAGTATGCTGTTTCACAAATCAGAAACAGACTGACCTAGCCTAGTTACAACTCATATATGCTTCTTAAGCAATATACTTCCTTATGATTTGCAGTTTAGGTTTTGAATGGCCTGTTGGTGATATGTTCAGTGTGCTACTGAGACAACACTTTTAATAAATTGTTTTTGAAAGACTGATTTTTGACTTAAATTCTCCTCTTTTTTCTAGATTGGAGAAATTGGGAGGTCTTGTTTGGGACAAAATTGTTCATCAAAATCAAGGGTGGAGGCTCATCACATGCATTTGGCTTCATGCTGGTGTTATCCACTTGTTGGCCAACATTCTGAGTCTGCTTTTCGTCGGAATACGCCTCGAGCAGCAATTTGGCTTTGGTAAGTTTTTTACTGCATGCGTTCTTATGCCTTTTATGATTTGCCCCATTTGTTCATTCAATTTCGTATTAGTGTCTTGATATCTCAACACCATTGGTGTCATCACACTTGGGCTTTGTTTGGGGGGACTTATTTTCAGCGGTCAAGCGGTTACGACCGCATGTACCAGACCTTAATTAAGGTCTGGTACATGCGGTCGTAACCGCTTGACCGCTGAAAATAAGTCCCCCCAAACAGAGCCATAGTTTTTTTTACGTGTTTGTTAGTAATGTAAACTAAGAGGGGGAGATTTTGGTAAGTTTAAGAAGTAGAGGGGGAGAGGTCCCAATAAATGACCTTAGCCTTAGTATTATTCACCAATTTTCTATTACTGGCAATATGTTTTGATGTTTTCGCAGTGCGGATAGGCATACTGTACCTTCTGTCTGGGTTCGGGGGCAGTGTATTGTCGTCGCTTTTTATCAGAAACAGTATATCCGTTGGTGCTTCGGGAGCTTTGTTTGGGCTCCTTGGAGCAATGCTATCTGAACTGATTACAAACTGGAGCATCTATACCAACAAGGTAAAAGTTTAAACCTGCTTGTTCTGAATTCAGACCACTCCAGTACTGTTCCTTGAGCTCCATGTCTCACAGGCTCTTCCTCTGTAGGCTGCAGCTCTATTCATTTTGTTCATCATCATTGCCATCAATTTGGCTGTTGGCATCCTTCCCCATGTCGATAATTTTGCGCATATTGGAGGATTTATAACCGGTTTTCTTCTGGGATTTGTTCTGTTGTTCCTGCCGCAATTTGGTAAGCACAAGGCATACCAGTATGTTCTCTGTGTGCTCGCCCTGCTGCTGTTGGCATCTGGGTAAGTTTATCTTTATTTGGATTTGATTTCTCATGCTGGTTGTTGGCCGTTTGGCTCCTCTTTCAGCTTGTATCGGGCACTCATGTTTATAATCGGAACGGTGCTTGGTAGTTCGGAAAACCCCGTCCTCGCACAATGGTTTTATCAAAAGTCGCGGAGAGAATTCAGACGGTTATGAACTGAAAATCGTTGGTCTTGCTGAGAATATAATCTCCCATTGGCAAGCTCAGTAGTCTTGTGACTAATATAGATCCTGTCCCTCCACTTGCACTCGATTGATTTAGGGTTTAGGGTTTAGGATAGACTTTACTGTCTACAATCATGACACCCAATTCAAAGAGCCCCTCCACCTGCAACCGATTAATTTAGGGTAGACTTTACTGCCTACAGTCATGACACCCAATTCAAGGAGTCCCTGCATCTGCAACTGATTAATTTAAGGTTTAGAATTTAGTGTAGACTTTACTGCCTACAGTCATGACACCCAATTCAAGGAGTCCCCACATTTTAGAGACCAAATACCCCGCATATGAGAGGGGGCGAGTTGCGAATCTTGTCCCGCATTAGGAAAACTTCGTAGCAACATGCACTTAGTATAGATTCAGACTATCCCTCCGCTGACAACCAATTGATTTTATGTTAGATTTTTTATGCACACAGCGAACCATTCTCAATGCAGGTTTGCTGTTGGCTTGGTGATGCTATTTCGAGGGGTGAACGGGAGTGATCACTGCAAATGGTGCCACTATCTAAACTGCGTGCCCTCGTCGAGATGGAGTTGTGGGAATTGAAGGAGAATCCGAAGCGCTTTACTTTGCGCACCACGAGATATTGTAGATTTTCGCTCCACTGGCTTTTCGAATTTAGTTTATATTTGGATGCTGCTTGTGCTGCAGTTCATATTTGTTTGTGAATAGCTGAAAATCTGGTTGTTTGTTTCTTCAGTTGAGAGTGATGTGAGTGTGAGTTATATATATCTATGTTATATTAAGAGGGAAAAATATCTTTCGGTGTAACATTCAACTTTCCAATTTTAGCACTTTTTACTGCAAAATTTTCAATTTCTTTAATTCCTGTGTTTTTTTCTTTATTTTTTTTAAAAAAATGTGCTATCATATAAGCGCGAGATATAATTTTGTGTTATATTGGACTTTAACGCTTTGGTCGCTGCTGAAGGTTGCCACGAGAAGAATTGCCACAGGTTGCTTAACAGCGTTACCGCCGGTGGTAAGGTTTCCGCGCCGCGCTAACCCGCCTAGTCACCTAACCACTGACATTAGTCGCTAAGCTCGCAAAAGGTTAATCGATGACCTCTCTTCTTCCTCTCGCAACTTGCTGACCACAACTTTGTCTTCTCGTCAGTTGTTCTGTACAAATGACAGAGGGTTGGACCCATTTATAGGTGGGGTAGGGAATATTCCAAAATCTTTAAACTACCGCTTGCAGTAGCTTACCGCTGCGTGGTATGCGGTCACGCGACCTGACAGTTATGCGGTCTCGCGGCTTCACTTCACAATTTTGAACATATATGACATTGAATTATTTGTCTTCCATCTCCTTATATTTTTTTTATTTTAAATGGGCGCATACATTTATAATCTGGCGGGTCAAATGGGTCGAGTCAAGGCATTACACAAACCTGCTCTGGGTGATACGAATAGGCGAGCTGACTAAAACTTAGTCGTCCTGAGAACAATGATCGGATGCCGAACAAGACCGGACAGTTCATAGATGAGAAAATGACCTGTCGAACCAAATTTGAGTGTCCAGCGAATTCAGTATGGAAGAGTACTTGGACAGTGAGAGTCGAGACTGCCGGGTAATCCCGGGAGTTCTGTTCATCATTCAAGTATTCTTCTAGGGTTGTCGTCTCGTGTTATCATCAATGTGTCCTTTTTGTGACAATATGTAGATATTAAGGGTCCGTTCGGCGAGGTGTTTTTGGTGAGTTTGCACAAAAAGTTAGTCATAAAATGTGTTCGACGTGACAATGGTTATGACCGTCCAAAAAAAAATTTGAACCTAAAAGTGTATTGAGTTAGGCAATGTTTTAAATATCGGATGTCAGACACATCGGATTGTGTTTTAAAATGTCGGAAGTCGGAGACATGTCGGAGATATTTTAAAATATCGGATTTCGGTATATTATAAATAAAATTTTTATTTAATATATACTAACTATAATTATATGTTATAAAAATAGAAAAATAATATAACAAATAGATAAAAAATGAGTCACTTATATTATGAAATAAATTTAAATAGTATATAAAAAAAAATATTATTAACAAATACAAAATAATATATTGTAAAATATATTTAATATTATATAATAATTTTGTTTTGATAACAATAAGTTTATTGCAAATAAAAAAGATTTAAAAGTTAAAAATACTTGATTTATTATAAGTTTTTTCAAACTTATAAATTTATATTAAATATTTTCATATTTTTTATAATATGAAATTAAAAATTTATGAAATAATTATACAAAATTAATTGTAATAATAAAACATTAAAAATTGAAATAATAAGTTTAATCGATCTAAACATACATAATATAATATACATAATATAGTATACATAGGTGATTTAAATATATGATATTTGTCTGCAAATATAACATAAAATAAAATATCAGGTGATATATTTAAAAGTCGTGTTGGCTGATATATCGGAAAAGATCAGACATGTCGGTCTATATTTTATAAAAGGACATAATCTATTATTTTGAGAAAAACATATCGTTTTCCTCTAAAAAATGACATGTCGGGAGACATGTCGGCATGTCAGAGGACATTTAAAACAGTGGAATTAGGTGAGCTCGCCCGTTCACGAAAGATGATTCATAATCATTATGTTCACGAATGTCATCATCACGCCAAACTCATTTTGCATCGCAAGGATTGGCGGGCACAAGTCCATATTTAGCAAGTCTCACCGCGATGTATTAACATTAACGCTGGGAGGTATCCATGTGGTATCCCCAACAATCAGCAGCCTGAATAAGGTGACGAATGGAACAATATATCAAGATTTGGCGGGATCGAATCTATCACTAACGCGGTGCGGTAGCCGCTTTGCGTTCTAACTTGATTTCACTTTCTCCTTCACGTTATAAATTGAGCCGACATTTCTTTTATATATTATTATTAAGATGATAAATTTGGCCCTAAACCTCCTTGTTATTTTGTAATGCTAAAAACTCTTATAACTCGTGATTCATATCAATTGCGAAGAACCAACAACTCGCACTAACTTTGGCTTTGTCAACTCGCACTAACTTTGGCTTCATTGTTAGTTCTCAAAGTCACAAAATACAATCGTAATAAAGGTGTATTCTTTAGCTATTCTACGACTGTATTTTTGCAGCAAAAATAGGTCTAAAATACGAAATACAGTCCTGCACACAGACAATACGGTAGGCAAACCTAAAATTTACACAAAACTTAGAGGGGGGAGATAAATGTAATTTTGAAAGATAGAGGGGTGCAACCTGTAATTATGCAAACTCTCAGGAGAGATCTCAGTAATTAACCCTAATTATTTTACAATAAACTAATATTTATATGTATAGCTTGTACTAGATAGATCATATATTTTATTTTCCTACACAAATTACATCATATACATAATATGTACCAAAATATTTAATTAGGTCCATATATATATAAATAAATAATGTAAAAAAGAAAAAAATTGCTAAATGAAACTTCTATGTAATACAAAAAAATGTAATATAATATATAAATACAAAATGACTTGCTTCTACTAAGGCTGAAGTAATTAGCATGTAAATAGAACACTCTGCAAGGGCGCTTCATTTTCTGCCTGCAATTCTTCACCAAATGACTGATAGTAAGAAATGGAAGAAGAATGGTATTATTTGGTATTATTTGGAAGATGAAGGCAACTTCCAGAAGGTCTTGGTTGCCACAAGGATCTTCTCTCCCTTTCGAGATTCGGGTTCGCTGTCATGAATCCTAGTGTCCCACCGTATGGCTCGTGCGATCCTCGACACCCTTTCGATGGCTTCAGCTGAGTCTCTTATCACAGCTTTTCCTTCCGGGCGTAGAATCCGATCTATTTCCACCATTAGATCCACGATGTGGCACCTTCAAAATAAAGTTCGGAGCGAAAAAGTCAATCGCATATCATCAGCATGGCGTCATCGGATGTAATGCAAATCGGGGGAGGGGTGGTGGTTGTCCAGTTTTATGGTAATGGTTTTCAGAATTTCTTAGACTCCGTTTGGGGGGACTCATTTTCACCGGTCAGGCGGTTACGACCGCACGTGCGGTCGTAACCGCCTGACCGGTGAAAATAAGTCCCCCCAAACGGAGCCTTACTGTTAGAAAGCAAACAACTTGAAATCAACTGGTTGCAAGCGGAGGGGCCTAGAAAATCTATAGAAAGTGGACAAGCCTACAAACATTTCCTAACGCAGACCTATATTCTAAACACGACTTCACTTGCGTAGTCTTTGGCTTCTAATACGCAAATTTCTCCTGTAAACTAACCTGCTTTGATTGGAACCTAAGCACCTTAAACATAAAACCAATTGGTTATACTGGAGAGACCTACAATCTATATAAAGTGCACAAACCGATATGAGTGTCCGGATGATTTTTGATCTCTAATTGGGTGACAAGGAAGTGAGTGTTGGGTCTAACCTGCTCTAATATTAACTTAGAAAACAATTATTTAGTCTAAAATTAATTATTTGTATGCGGAAAGACCCCACAAGTAGGATTTTTAACCTCTAATAACTGCATTTCTCTTTTGTAATATGCAGTTCAGCCTAACCTGCTCTGATACTATAATAGAACATGCGCATCTAAACTACAAAAAATCTTCGGCTGTAGGTGAAAAGGCCTATAATCTGTAAAAGTGCATAAGGCAATAATGTGTTTCCCAGTGCGAGACTATATTCTCAAAACCTCAATTCTCGATACTATGGCAATTTTATATAATAGAGAAGTTCAGTAAAATATGAAACTTTTGCTACTGGTGCATGAGGGATAAATTCTTTCACCCTCCCTGCAGTTTAAACCATGATTCATTCTATCATTGCTTTGATGATCTCCAACTAAATGAGAAGAAATAAGGCACAATTTTGATCAAGGACACCTCACCTTCGCTTGCCGGAAGCTGGATCGCTTATCAAGGAAGTGATCCCGACAACATGGACCAGATCATAAGTTCGCGGATACGTCGAGAAAGCCTCGCACCTAAAGTAATAAATAAGAAATATTAACACTCATGAGAAGGAAAAAAAATCAAAATCCAACTATCCAAGGCATGGTGCTAATTAGCCCACTTGAGGTCCTATATGACTACACAAGTCAAATAAATCAGCAATGGCTATACTAAGCCTAGGTTACAATTCAAAGAAGCATTTTAAAACAGAATTTATAAAGAAAATGTAGTATGACATGCGGAAGAAAGATCTAGAAGGCAGTAAGGCTCTGTTTGGCGCGGCTGCAGCGACTGAAGAAGCAGTGGTGAGAAGCAGTGGTGGAATAATCAGCTGTTTTGTAAAGTGGTGGCAGAATCTGTGAAACTGTTTGGAAGAACAACTGTTTTGAACCAAAAATTTCTAAAAATAAATCAAAAAATTCTTTTACAATAATTTATAAAATGTTATAAGTTTAAAAATTATAATATAAATTATAATATAAAATATAATATAAATTATAATATAAAATATAATATAAAATATAATATAAAATATAATATAAAATATAAATAAATTATAATATAAAATATAAATAAATTATAATATAATAATAAAAAATTATTTTTTAAAAAAAAAGGGGGGCAGCAGCGCTGCAGCCAAGGCTGCAGCGCTGCTACTGTTTTTGAGTTGCGGAAACTTTCCGCGACTCAAAAACAGCGGCCCCCCACTCTTTTGCCACGGTGGATGATGCCACCGTGGTTGCGTGAAATTTTGTTTGGCGGGGCGGTGGGAAAATCTGCGGCACCCCACTCCCAAAACGCCCCGCCAAACAAAGCCTAAGTGTTCTAGAGTCTAGAAACATAAAATTAGACAAATAAATAAAAAAATCAAATACAACAATAACACTCAAGCCTTTATCCTACTATAGTGGGGTCGGCTATATGGATCATTTATCGCCACTTGGACGTGGTTTCACGAAGGGGAAGAGGAGTGGCCGGCTAGGGCAAATGGGCCCTTGGGGTGGCCGGTTTTGGTAAGGGGGCCGGCGGTGGGCCGATGCCAAGGTGGCCGGCAGCCTGGGCTGAAGGGAGAGGGAGTGGCGGAACATGGGAATGAAGAGGGAGAGCTGGGCGGCGGTGCAAGGCAATGCGGGGGTGGTCGGCTGCTGAATACAGCAGGCCGGCGGCTGAAATGGGAAAGTGAACAGTAAATCGTATAAATGAATACTGAATAAAGTGAACAGTGGGTTGAAACCTGGACAGCAATCCGCTGTTTTCGGGGGATGGAATGAGGGGGGTTGCAGCGGGTGGGAACGAAGGTTTGAGGCGTGGAAAATGAAGGTGGCGGTATGGATTACCTTGGGGAGGAGTTCAGAGGCCTAGGAGTCGTCACCTATGGTTCCACGGCGTCGGCACCGGAGAGGGATCGCTGGAATCTGGGAATGAGTGTTCTCTAAATTCTGCAATCGTTCAATTCAGCTCTCTAGACTCCTATTTATAAAAAAGAAAAGCTAGGGCTTCCCCATCAACGGCTATGATTGGCCGGTGGGCTCGACCCTTAAAATACATCAATAATAAACTGAAAAAAATAAACTAATATAATTTTTTGACTCGCGGCGACGTCCGGACCCAACCGCGGAGTCCGATCGGCGATCCGATCAAGTCTTCCTGTGCAAATAAATGAACGTGGGTCCCGCCTTGCGGCGAACTCCTCCAGGTGCATGATTCGATGGATTCCCATCACAAGTCTATTGTAAGAGCAACCCGGAATTCAGAGGGTTGGGATCTTGGAAAATTAGTGGCCGACTAATAGGGGTGGATGTGGAGCTCAATTTTGGATCGGTGGGAGGTGGGCATGAGAAACGGGTGGGGGGGGGGGGGGAATTGGGGGTAGTGGAGAAAGGAGGGATGAGGAGTTTTAGGAGAAGTGTCCAAAACTTTAGGAAGGTGGTTGTAGTGTAGTAGGGGTGGGGAATTGGCTAGGAAGTGGGGATGGTGGTGGAAGGTGGAGGCATGCCAAGGGTGTCCGGAGGGGATCACCGGAGGTGGTTTCCAACGATCGTCAAAAAATGGAAGTATGCGGGATTTAAGTGGTGGCAGTGATGGACTTTTGAGGAGTTGGTGGTGGCCAGAGGTGATTTCTGGGGATCATTGGAACACTAATAAGAAGGGAAATTAAAAAGGTGGCGGCGGGGACTGAGGGTGGAGGAGGTTGACAGAAGTGGCCGAAGGTGGCGGTTGGGAGAGAGGGGTGTCTGACTCTTTGATGGTGGAGAGTGGGAGAAGTCCAGCCAAGGAAGGTGGAGGATAAGAGGGGCCAGCTGGTTGGGGAAAGAGGGAGAGGGGAAGAAAATACAAAGCTTCACACTTGAATCCGAATTCAGCACTGGGTGATCAAAAGGAGGTTTTTTACTATAACTTTTAATAGCCATCCATAGAGTCACTACCCTTATTTATAGACGGACAGTCATGATCCTCCGTTCATTTTAACCCCCAAAATACACACAAATAAAATGAAATTAAAAAAAACAAAGAACATAAAATATTTCGATCAGGGATCCGCTCATGATGAGTGGTCCTGATCTTCACTAGGTTAATGGTCGGCGCGAGTAGACCCTCATATGTCATGTGACATGATCCCCATAAATTTTATTTTGAGAGAGAAATTTCAAAGTCAAGACTTACATATCATTTTGTATTATCAGTGTAGAGAAAAAGTAAAACCTTGTATATCCTTCTTCAATGTACAAAATCAAATATGAATACATATATATAGGGAGAGAAGAGAGAGAGAAGTTCCAATTTCAAGATGTGGGACAAATACATGTAGACGAAGATGGCCTATAATGGGCTTCAATATGGGTCTTTACATCATTATTTTCTAACACTCTCCCGCAAGCTGGAGCGCACAAGTTGTAGGTACCCAGCTTGGATAAGAACTGATAAAACATGGCACTCTGTAGTACCTTAGTGAGGATACCAGCAACTTGACCAGTAGCTGAAATATGTTTCAATTCCAGGTTCTTCATTTGAACTTTTTCTCAGATGAAATGACAGTCAACTTCAATGTGTTTTGTCCATTCCTGGAAGACAGGATTCTTCGCTATGTGTATAACAACTTGACTGTCACAGAGTAAGGTAGCTGGAGAGGAAAGTTTAACTCCCATATCTTGTAGAAGACCTTCAAGTCATGTGAGCTCAGATATAACAGATGTCATCGAATGGTACTCAGCTTCGGCTGAAGATCGAGCAACCACAGACTGTTTATTACTGTGCCAGGTAACAAGGTGACCTCCGAAATATGTACATAATCCGCTGGTAGATCGTCGATCATCTATGAAGTCAGCATAATCAGCATCCGAATATGCAACTAATGTAGGAGTAGAAGAGGAAGAAGTTTTGTATACCATCCCTTGACTATGGACTGTTTTTAGGTATCTTAGAATTCGTTCGACAGCTTATAAATGAGACATCCGAGGAGAATGCATAAACCGACTGACAACACCAACAACAAAAAATATGTCTGATCTGGTGACTGTTAGATAAATCAATTTTCCAACCAGACGTCGATAGTATTCTGGATTCGGAAGAAGGAGATCTTCGTCAGAGGCATGAGCACAAAGTTTGTGACATCCATAGGAGTATTAATCGTCTTGCATTCAGAGTAGTCAGCATCCTGAAGAAGGTCAAGACAGTACTTTCGTTGTGATAGGACAAGACCATCAGATCGTCTTGCAATCTCAAGGCCTAGAAAGTATCAAAGGTTTCCCCGATTTTTTGTTTGAAATACATAACAAAGATGTTGTTTGACCGCTTGTATTCCTTTTTCATCATCCTCTGTGATTAGGATGTCATCAACATATACTAGAAGGAGAACAGTTCCTTTGTCTTATGACGAGTGAACAGAGAGAAATTTGCCGAGCTCCGAGTAAAGCCAACTTCCCGAACAACCCTACTAAACTTATTGAACCATGTCTGAGAGATTGTTTGAGACCATAAACCGATTTCTTGAGATGACAAACTCGGGACTCCCCCGTGATCTCAAACCCGGGAGGCTGTTGTATATAGACAGTCTCTTACAGATCTCCATTTAAAAAGACATTCTTTATATCCAGTTGATGTAGGGGCCAGTGGCGATGCACAACTACGGAGAGAAGTACACGAACCGTATTGAGCTTGGCCATCGGAGAGAACGTTTCCTCATAATCAAGGCCTTGTTGTTGAGTAAATCAGCGAGCCACCAGACGGGCTTTAAGACGATCAATTGTCTCATCAGCTGCATGCTTGATGACAAAGACCCATTTATAGCCAACATGAGTCTATTCTGGAGGAAGAGAGACTAGATCTCACATGTGATTAGCCCAGAGGGATGTCATTTCTTCGTTCATGGCTGCCCGTCAACCCGAATGCTGAAGAGCCTCATGCACAAAGTTAGGAACAGAAATAGAGGATAATGTAGTGGAAAATTTCAGAAGCGTCGGGGACAGGAGATGTAAGAATACGTAATTTGTCATGGGATGAGCTGTTGAGGCAGGAGTTGGATCACCAGGTCGCAGAGTGCCAGAGGTGGAAGCCGACTGCAGTAGGGTGGTTGAACGAGGAAGTCGACGAGTGTAGACACGAAGAAGTGGAGATTTTTGGAGAACAGGAGTGTTGGTGGGAGGTGGTGGTGGCAAGGTGGACGTAACGGGGACGACAGACCGTGGTAATGATGATGGTTGTGAAAGGTGGTGATGAAGCGGGGAAAAATGGTTGATCTTCCAGAAAGGTGGCATCCGCCGAAATAGTCAACTTGCGGGTAGTGGGAGAGTTAGCAAACATACCTTTTTGAGTACGGGAATAACCAACGAATATTTGTTTGGCGGCCCGAGGATCGAGCTTGTCAATGGAGGGATTAAGAAGATGAACATAACAAGTACAACCAAAAATGCGAGGGGTGAAAGGGAATGGTGGTGTAAATGGAAAGAGAACATTAAATGGCGTGACATGATTGAGGACGGAGGAAGGGAGACGGTTAATGAGAAAGCATGTCATCGAAACCGCAAAATGTCAATACGCTTTAGGAACATGCATCTGAATCATGAGGCAGCGAGCAACATCAAGAAGATGTCAATTCTTGCGCTCAGCCACACCATTTTGTTGAGTATAAACACACGAATTTTGATGAATAATGTCAAATTCAAAACAAAAATTATCAAACTCATGACTTGTGTATTCATAAGCATTATCCGTTCGGAGCGTTTTTTTTTTATCGACAAACTGTGTGCGAGTCTCCAGAATGAAAACACGGAATATACGAGGAAGCTCGGAGCGATCACGAAGTAAGTACAACCAGGTCATTTGAGAGTAATCATCAATAAACGTGATAAAATAACGATAACTGGATACACTTGCTATTTTATATGGTGCGTCCTGCATCAGAAAAGAAGAAGGGGTGAATGTGATAGAAGTATAGAACAATCCAAATCAGCAGTGAGTCGACTAAAAGAAAGTAAATTGAAAGTAGAACCCGAGACATGGAGAGTCGAGCGAAGAGAAATAGATTGATTGAGAGGTATAATAGCTGAGCCGGAGACAGAAGTAGTGTGGTCATTGGCTACGGTGATAAACTTTGGATGCGGAGAATCCGAGTATCAGGGTGGCTTCAAGGAGGTAATATGGTGAGTAGCACTGAAATCCACTATCCAGCACGGACTAGTGGAGAGACAAGCGATACCTTCATTAGAGACGGAGGCAACAGAGGCAGGCGAGTTGTGGAGCAACCCTTGAAGTTGTTGAAGCTGGAGACAGATTTCATCAAGATCAGCACGAGTGGTGGAGATGTTGTGGGTAACGGCGGTAACAACAGTTGGACGAAGAGAAAGACCATGTTTACGATAACAGGTGGCCTCAAGGTGTCCATCCTTGCCACAGAAGGAACACTTAGGCCGGGACCGACCACCGCGACCTCTTCCCCGAGAGCCTGAACGTCCTCCACGGGTAGGGGGAGGGAGAGGTAGTAATGACACAGAAGAGTTCTGGAGAAGAGCCGGTGAAGGAGGACCGATAGCATCAGGAGGCGGTGAAACCTTGAGCAGCATGGAGCAGACATCAGAGAACGAGGGACTCGTAGCAGGCGAAGGGATCTGAGCCCGAACACTTAGAAGATGAGGTGGGACACAGACCATCATCATGGCAATACCAACTGCTTCCTTTTGAGCTCGCTGGGCAGCGAGGCCCGTAGATAAGGGTTGATGTTGAATCCAGGCTTCAACCAGTGTCTTGGACCGAGCAACAAATGAGGTTAAGTAGGTAGCACCGCCGGTGTCAAGAGTCTGAAGATCAATAATAATGTCATACAGCTGCTGGAGACTGTCCTTGCAAGAGTAAAGGGAATGTAGCTCATTCCACATCGCCTTGGCCGTCTCGTGATACATGGTCATGCAGTAAGTTCGCCATCAAGGGAGTTGAGGAGCCATGTATAAAACACGACCATCATTATAAAGCCACTCATCAGTAGGAGTGGCGGGAACATCCTGTGTTAAATGATGCATAAATCCCTTTGACTGAAGAACCCGACGGACAGAATGCCCTCACTCAACAAAGTTCTTTTTTTCACTGAGAGAAATAGTGGTGGTGCGTAACTCGTCACGTAGTTCGGGAGCAGGGACAACCGCCGGAGCAGGAGAGGAAGTAGTAGTAGACGAATCCATGACCTGGCGGTTAAAAGAGGAGGCAAGATGAGCTCACTGCGGTTTAGAAGCCGCGGGCAGAGCGATGCAACCAGAGAAAGCAGAGCTCACAGCGATTAGAGTCAGCGGCCTGAAGAGAGACAAGCGGCGGCTAGAAAATCTGAACTATGCGGTTAAGAGAAGCGGCTAGAGCTTGAGACCGAAGCGGGAACTCCGAAGAGCAGAGGAGCCCCGGGCGAACACAAAGAGCAGAGCGTAGAACGCGGCGAACACACTCCGATAGCAAGAGAGTCCGTGAGTAAGAGAGTATGCGAGTAGACAGTGGTAATCAAAGCGCGACTAAGAGAGTCCACAGAGGAGCAGGAGGAGACCGCAAGAAAAGAGCAGAGACCGACAGAGAGGAGCAATAAGAGAAAGCTGCGGACAAGGAGGAAGAGCACGCTGTCCACGACAGACAGTAGATGGACAGGCCGCGGCGGCTAGAAGAAAAGAAAGACAGCAGACCACAAGAGCGGATAGACCACAAAAACCGCAAAGGCAAACAAACCGTGTGGATAAGCAAAAACAGGCCGCAACTATAATAGGTGCTGAGGAGACCGCGCAGAGAGAGAGAGAGCAGAGGCTAGAAAGAGTAACCACGACGGACATGCAAAACAGACCAATCAGGGGAAGCAGACCGCGGCGGGTAAAGATCAGTTCGCGGCGGGGAAAGAGCAGTTTGCAATTCTTGATCGTGCAAGTAGGAGGAGAACCGAACCAAGCAGACCGCCCGAAGTCACAGAGCGCAGCACTATAGGAAGGTGGGACCCAAGAACTAACAACTATAAAACCAGGGAGAGAGCCAAGAAAAACGGAGGGTGTAGCCTGATGAGAACCTGCGGACTCAAGCAAGTAGTCCGCGCGAGAGCGAGTAGAGGAAAACCGCGAGAGATAGGCGGTCAGCCAATTCTGCTAACTGCGAAACACATGAGACCGCTAGGCGTTGGGCGGTTAGAAAAGAACAGGCCGGATCTTTGACTCTGATACCATGTAGAGAAAAAACAAAACCTTGTATATACTTCTTCAATGTACAAAATCAAGTATGAATACATATATATAGGGAGAGAAGAGAGAGAAGTCTCAATTTCAAGATGTGTGACTAATACATGTAGAGGAAGAGGACCTATAATGGGCTCCAATATGGCCTTTACATCATTATTTAACAATCGCAATAAAATATCTGAGAGAAATTTTGAATTGAGTTTAATTATTTATAAAATTATAGACAAATAGAAAATAACTCTGATCAGTTGCACATTAGAAAGTCAATTTATATGATTAGTGCCAAAAAAAATTCATTGAACCCCATATATTATAATAAACTATATATATCAAGAAAACAACTACCATGCATATGGACAAATAGGATAAAATGTTTGATCATATTTTTTTAATTCACATGACTCACATAAAACATCTGAGATGAGCATAGAATTAGGAAATATTTCCAGAAGAGCTGATATGAAAGGAGAATCCATTCTTCGATTTTAGAGTGAAAATAATATAAATGCTAGGGGCTGAAGTAGAATCCAAGTAGTCTAAGATGAACTAACTATGGTCCTATGACATGCTCAAATCACTTTCTATGTGTAAGAAACCCACACTTACATCACAAAACACCAAAGCAATAGGAGTGGGATGAGGCTTATAAGCACAAGCAGGTGATGTGCGGTAGACAACGTGAGACTAATCAGCAACACGGGCCACCGGGGAAAATCCGCATGGGGAGAATCCGCACATGGGCGGTCCCACACAACGCAGACCTGCTGGAATCAGATCAACCAACACGCCCCCACAGCGGGTCAAACCATCACTCAAATACCATGTAAGAAACCCACACTTTCATCCCCAAACTCCGAAGTTATATGAGTGGGACGGGGCTTATAAGCACAAGCGGGTGATACACGGTAGGCAATGTGGGGCTAATCAACAACATGGGCCACTGGGGATAATCCGCACATAAGCTGTCCCACACGACGCAGACCCACTGGAATGAGGCTAACATAACCAATCATCACTGAGGAGTGAAGTTTGAGAATGATTGAGATGTTGTGAGTGACCTAAGTTGGGAACGAGTAAGTCAAGAAATGAAGTTGAAAATTTTCTGGGATGCTAAGAATCTAAAGAGAGATCAAACTTTTGGGAATGACCCGAGGATACACGATAACAGATAGCAGAAACTGAGACGATCAAAAGATTTTGATGGAGCTGGAGAAAAAAGATGTTGGTTGCTACGGTTGCGGAAAAGGAGGATCTTAACAGAGCCGAAGAAAGCCATGGAAGGCAGGAGCTCGAGTAGGAGAAATTTTGACTTGGGAAATCTATGGAAGGAGAGGCTTCCATACGAAAAAGCTCCAAGGAAGATGGTGTCGACGAAGGCAACTCTTGATCGGGGAGGAAGCTGACAGAGGAAGATGAAATCAACTCAGGATTAGAGAGATCATGAGTGATGGGGGCTCAAGAATCATGGCTGGGGAACCAAATGAAACCCGCTCCTGTAACACGTACAAAATAATGATTTAATTGTAGCGAGCATCCAATAAAGTTTATATGCGAGTATAAGTGTAAATGGGTTATACCTAGAGTATAAGAGAAATTTCAATAATACTAGATGTTCCTCATTAACTGCATTTGAAATAAATTGTTGTATTTGTGCTCCAGTTTATGGCCAGAGATTACCCAAAATGCGAGGAATCTAAATACCACAATAAATCAAAAGACCTGTGCTGGATTTATTTAAATACAGGGATTTTCTTAAGCTTAAAATTCGCACTACGAGGCGCTTGGGGCATACAAGAATAATAATTCAAAGAAAGAATATAATCATGAAAGACAAAAAAGCCCCGTAGATAACTAGATTATAAGAGCCCTAATCAATAAGCTAACTATAATACTAGTTGACACTTTCTATAAGAATTGTGAGGGAACCAAGAACCATTGGTGGGATAAAAACACTACCAGAGAAAGTAGTGTATTCTGTAAGCTTTCATTTTGGGGATCCGGTTCCGTGAGAAAGGCCAAGTACTATACTTTGAGCTTCATTTTCCACCAGAAACACCGGCACCCAAACAAAACCTAAGTTTCTCAATCTGAGACTATTCTCAACAAAAATGATAAAGAAGTTCAAGCACTAGTAATTTACCAATCATGATAAACTCCAATGAGGCCTCTGTCATAAATAATGTCCAGCGTTAATGGCTTTCTAGCAGGAACAACATTCATAACCCAGAGAGGATCAAATACCAGTGCAGCCGCAAATCCTCCAAATAAAGCATTCATGTCCATAACATTGCGTATCTCCGGACTTCCTAGCTTCAAACCAAGAGTTTTCTTGTAATAATCAACTCTTCTAGCCCAACGACTTGTGTCGGCTTCAAATACATCAATCCCATTCTTGAGAAGTGAGAGCCTACTAGGTGGTTTATATACTCTTTCTAGCCATTTTGGAATTGACCCAACACTTATTTCTCCCTCAACAGAAACTCTACTGACACAGTTCTTCAACTTGACGTACCTATAAGAATTTAAAAAACTTGTACATTCAATATCAAAAATTGGTTAACTGCAGATAATTTCATAGAAAAGAAATGACAACAATTTAACTAAAATTCACCATGCTTCACTTGGGTCATCATTCTCATTGCACAGGTCAAGCCCAAATTCATTTTGGTTAGGGAGACATGATGATTGAGTAGGTTTCTTCCAGATGGCAGTGTTACCATCCACAGTCAGAAGTTCATAACACAAAGCATGGGCCGCAGACTGGAGATCAGACCATTCTTTTTCCTGATTAGACCATTGTACAGGTGGGCCAGAAATAACTAAATACCCTCCTGGTCGAAGTACACGGTCCACTTCAGCGAAATAAGTTCCATCTGCAAAACACAATAGTAACATTCAGCAGAATCAACCGACAAATATAATGCAAATGAAATGAAACAACAACAAAAGAACTCACTGTAAGCAGTGAAGGGGATCAAACATCGAGAGCAATGGACCAAATCAAATGAGGATGCGGGAAATGGAAGCCGGCGCGTGCCGAGCATGGCAACAAATGCTGGTATTCCTCTTTCAAGTGCAAATTGTATTTGAGATTTATGAGAGTCTCTTGGAGCAAAAGAAAGTGTTGTGATATTTTCTTTAAGGAGAAAACCGCCAAAGCTAGCTACCTTCATTAACATTAACAAAATAAGAGAATATTTTAGTAAACCAATAGAGTATCCAGTAAAGTTAAAGTGTCGATGGATGCAGGCAGAGTAGCATGCAAATTACCCCGCAACCCATATCCAATGCCGTCCTCAAAAGGCCATTGTGGATAGGAATAAACTGCCCAAGTTTCTCAATATATTTTATAGCCCCGTCTGGAAACATAGTGCCGCCTCCGGGGAATATGAAGTATGACCCTTCTTCCTTCATCCAGCCTTGATGTCCTTTTCTCTCAGCAAGTTTATCATAAGGCATATTGTCATGCCATATCTACATGTAAAAGACCAGTAAAATGCACCACAAAAAAAGTTGATTAGGTCTTTCGAGCAAAGAAATGTAAATATAATTGTAGCAATCATGTTGAGTGTAGGCCCTTGGTCTACACGAAAGAAACTATTTCCTATCGGGGAGAGAAGACTTGGATGATAAAGAAGCTATCAATGATCACCACACAAAGGGAAATTAATACACGCAGAACAAAGAAGATGATGGATACAATGTAGAAAAGGGAATGCAATTAAATTCTCCCAGTAAATGGTGTAAAACAATTTCTTCATTTCTAGTATAAAGTTGGTATCATCCACTGAGAAGTCGCAAATTCTTCCCATAGAAGGCGTTAAATAACATCCACAGGACCACAAGTGAGAAGAAGGGTTATGAAATGATCAGTCATAGCAATTCAAATGGAGATCCTATATTGTTTAATGAAATTTCAGCGCTCAAATGTAGTCTGAGTAGAGGCATTTATGTAGGAGTAATTTGAAAGTGTGACCACAAATCCTCCAAACTATTGCATGGTGTTTATGAATGTAAGAAGTCAAGGAGATAGGACGTTGCCAAACCTTCCCTGAACCAAGATAAGGGTTAGCTGAATTTTGAATTTCTATTTAGGCCAGATTCTTAGATATAACCAGCAAGGCAGCATAATTTGAGACACTGTCAAACCTGCGCTGGCTCACCCGAAGTAATTCTTAGAACTGCACGACACCCCCGAGCTTCAGAAGGTGCTAACAGCCACCAACTGCATGAGGGTTCTGTCTAGCATTGGATTAGTTGGGTTCGCTAAACGAATGCCCTCTTTTCAAGGCTCGCTTCAAAGAACTGTTGCTTGGATTTTGATAATCGCCTCTCCTAAAACGTCTTCAAACAGATTTCAGTTGTTCATGAGATGAATTCAGTGAACGGGGGCAGTGATGAATTCGTTGAGATTGCAATCCATGTACCCAACCTCTCAAAAGAACACTACCTGGGCTAGTCCACGTAATGCAGCAGCCGCACATTCAGTTCCACTTGTGAATTCACAATCCTCCCACCCTGCACAATGCTCCGCCAAGAAGCTCATCTCACCGGCCCGCGCCAACATCGTCTTCTCTTCTCTACGCCTGATCACCTCCTTTAAAACCTCCACCTCCACCAACAGGCCATTTTCCAAGCCCCTCCGCCGCCACCACACAATGCTCCGTGATACCACCACCAGACACCATAAAAACTAAAACCTCCCCAGCGTCTCTCACATCAAGACTATGTCGAACTCCGTAACAAGGGGCTATGCTTCCCCGGTCGTATTCCCCTACACATGAGTAGGGTATGCACAAAAAATTGAAAACCACTCAAACCAATTGAACCGTCCAAACCGAACCAAAATCAACATTGAACCGACCGGTTCGGTGTAGGCACAATTTTTTCTTTAGGATAACCGCCCATATTTTGGTTCAATATGGTTTTTTTAAAAAAAAAACCGATAAAATCTTACAGAACCGAGTATCATGCAATATACACTTCATATTGTCTCATGTTTATAGATTAGTCATTCATACATGCATTTCCTTATTATATTCTTCACACAGTAAATATTATTATGAAGATTAATTTTTGGACTATGCAGCATGTAATATAAAAGTTTTGTAATTCTAGCAAATTGTAAATGAAGAACAAGCATAGCTTGATATTATTTGCTTTTAAGTTTTTAGATGTTGATCAACTTTTTTACTGTGTGAAAAGTGAAAAAATCATTTTGGAAGTCTTTACACTTTTGTTAATTCTTATTTCTTTTTCACATACTCCAAAATTTCAGCACAAACTGAAGGCATATTAGTCACATTTGCAATTATAAATGAATGAATAGGTTAGGGGTCCCACACTATCAATTATTTATATATATATATATATATATATATATATATATATATATATATATAATATTTAGGTATTGAGTCGAGTCCTCATGGATTGAGTCGAGTTTAAGTTGTACCGAGTTGAATCGGTCGTATTATCTTTATTATTATCTTTAATTGTTAGGGTTAGTATTGGGGGTCTATAAATAGATCTGTCATTGTATGAAAATAGATGAAAAGATTAATCTAAAGTTCTCCATCTCTCTCAAGCTTCTTCTCTCTCTCTCTTAGTTCCTCTTCTCATCTTATTCACCATTCTAGGGGTTACCCCCTTGTATCTTCCGCCTTCGCCGCTCCCACCGAAGACAACACTGTTTTGACCGCTACCTCAGACAAAGCCCTGAAGGAAGCCCGTAACAACTTGGTATCGGAGCCTTCCTTCCTCCTCTCTTTCGTCGGATCCAGCTCCACACTCCTTCGACCAGCAGCCACTGTGGTTCTTCGTCGTCACGTGCAGACTGTCCAAGCCTCAGCCCGGAGTGCCAGTACCCTCTCCCTCTTTCTCTAGCCCAATCTTCACTTTTGCCTCCATTCAACCGTATCCGCCTACGACAGTAAATACATCTGTGTCTTTGACAGGCACTGCCGTGTTGACTTCACACAACCATCATCCCCCCTCCAACGACGAATTGCACTCTTACTCGTTGTCCACCCCCGACGCGGTGTCCAACCCTCCTACAGGATCATCTCCTACTAGCTCTCAACGCGGGACCTCAACGGGACCTTACTGACGCTCCTCGTTGCGGTCGTGTGCCCCCGGTCTGATGGACAAAGGCCAACGAGCTCTCCAACGCACACTACCGACAATCCCCATTCTTGCGTCCACTGGTCCAGTCGGTCCAAACAAATTCAAAGGATGCCATCCTTCATGCACCGAGACATTGTCGTTTTCGTTTGGTATGCATCACCGACTGACTGCTTTCCCTCGAGTCGCCTGCTACTCTGTTCCATCGAGCCGCTTCCTTGCCTAGAGCCCACCACAACAGTCTATTAGACGCCTTCTCGAATCTTGTTTCCTCACTCCAACCTCAAGCTCAGCATTTTGCCTTCTTCATGAATTAGTCAATTAATGAGATGGACGGGAATATAAGCGTCGTCGACGCGGCAGTTTTCCTACGAGCGCCTCAATGCAACTCATTACTAACATCCGCAATGTGTCAAAGATGACGAATACTCTATCGTGGGCGACGATTCCGCCGCTGCCATCCATGCCACATCCAAACTCTGTCTGCGCAGCTTTCACCTCCCCCGCAGCTAATGCACTACAGCGGTTTCTGCTTCCGCCGACAACCGCAGAGGCCCCACCGCTTTGCACGTTTTTTGTCGCTCAAAGGACACTTCTCGTAGTTTCTGCTCTGCCACTTCCACCAATGATGTCCTTGTCTTTCAGCCTAGTGATGGTGTTGCCGCCATCAGTTCCCACGACCGCCATCCCACAGCTTCTGCCTCCGGCCACCTCATTTTCTCTTCTTTGGCCACCTGCCTTGATAGCCCCTGCTCTGCCAGCCCATCGAACACCTCACCACTTCTCAGAGCACACGTTCAATTGTTCCCTCTATCCACCTTGTTACAGCTACTCACCCTTGCTCTGATGGACCCATTCTTTCGCCGCCAGTTTTTCCGACAACGCTGCTGCGACGCACTACCAGGAGCTCTTCTGGCGTGAAATCAAGTAACCAGAAGATCAGATCATCCGAGGACGGTTTGAGCTTGAGGGCAAGCTCAATTTCAAGACGGATGGAATGTTAGGGGTCTCACGCGGTCAGTTATCTATATATATACATATATACATATTATATATACATATATACATATTATATATACATATATACATATTATATATACATATATACATATTATATATATATATATATATATATATATATACATATATATACATGTTATAAGTATTTAAGTAGTTGAGTCTGAGTTGTATCAAGTTGAGTCAGTCGTATTATCTTTATTATTATATTTAATTATTAGGGTTATTGTCGTGGGTCTAAAAATAGACCAATCAATGTACGAGCAAGGGATGAAAAGATTATTCTAAAGTTCTCCTTCTCTCTAAAGCTTCTTTTCTCTCTCCCATTAGTTCCTCTTCTCATCTTCTTCCCCATTCTAAGGGTTACCCCCTTGTATCTCCGGCCTCCGCCTCTCCCGCCGACGACCATGTTGTCTCTGTCGCTACCTTTGATGAAGCCTCGAAGGAAGCCTACAATAGAATATTAACAGTAGCATTAGTTGGAGATACTTCTTGCATTCTAGAGCCTATCGAAGGTTTAGTTTATATTTTCTCGGCATATCACAAAGTGGAAGTTGATGTAGAGGAGTATGCCTACTTCCCTTTGATTGAATGTATTTAACGGATAACATGGGAAATAGTTGATATCAATTTTATGATTTTAAAAAAAGTTACAATAAACTGAAAACCACCCCGAAAAAACCCCCTCTTGTAGTTAATTCTTATTTTTCTAATACTCAAAAATTGAGATTGTTTTCCCCTTTTTAGTGCAAACTTTAGGCATATTACATTTGCAATTATAGATGAATGAATAGTGATAGTAGCATCAATTGGAGATTCTTGTTGTATTCTAGGTCTGTCGAAGGTTCAGTCTATCTTGTCCTGGGAGATCACAAACTGGACGTTGATGTAGAGTATGCCTATTTCCCTTTGATTGAATGCATCTAGCTGATTGCATAGAAAACAGTTTATATCAATTTTGTGTTTTTTAAAAAAATAAACCGAAAACCACCTCAAAACAACTGCCTATAACCTCCCTGATTGTTGAACCGAACCAATCGGTTCAGATATGGTTCGGTTTGTAAAATAAAATAATCGGTCCCTTTCGGTTTGGTTTCAGTTTTGAATTAAACCGAACATAACTAAACGGCTTGCACCCCTACACATAAGTGCCCCTATCACGAGTTGTGTTTTCTTGTTGCTGATGAGAAAAAAATTATGCATGGTTGATTTGGAGACTTCGGAGTTGGACGGACCGAAAACCCTCACCCCCCCCCTCCCCACACACACACAAACACAGGGCCACCTCACATGTCTCGAGCACCGTTATACTCGATCGGCATATTCTCTGGGGCTTGCACCATACATATGAAAAATCATGAGCGTGCCATCAAGTGGTAGTGACGATCAATAGCAAGGTGGGCCACTTTCTATCCTGCAAGTTGGCATCCCGTCTACAACTCTCAACCTCGCAAGGAAAACACTTTCATGTCTCCCTCGACAATGATCGTCGGGTCCTACGGACGGACTCCATGCAATTCTCATTGTAACTCTCAATTCCTACACCTACAGTGCAAATTTCTAAGTGTTTGGGCCTGGTGGTATAGACACATCTTGATGGAAGGGTGGTTGCAGACACTCAGGGAAGTTAAGGCTTAATTGGGCCTCCCTTATCATTGAGTTTGCCTTCCATGAGGCATCATGGAGACCCTTCCCTCGCTTACTCATTGACAACCTTGCGGACAATCCTCAGTTCCTTTGGGAGGGTTGATAGTCTTAGTTCGGTCCCCTTCTTCAGGCCATTCCAACATGTTCTCCACATATTTTTATTATTCTTTGTGACATACACGGGATATCCATCATCTCATCTAATTGACCACTAGATTCACTTGCAATATGAGGTAAACATAATATTTGTGGGACTATATGGCTACGACTGTGCAAAAAAGAATGTTCAACTTGGAGATGACTAAGAAGAGAACATTCAGTTCAGCGTTAACCCCTTCTCCAGACATGTTCTACTGGCGTGGAAAAGGTCATTTTATGTGTAACTTCAAGGAGTAGAAAAAATCTATAGTTGCTAAAATGTACTTAATTGTCGATGATATAGGAATTACTAGATAAATTGGAGAGGGGGCAACTTTCTTCTCCAAATTGGACTAGCATTTTTACACCATTAGATTCACGACATGTATTGATGGTGTCACCAAAACTGCATTTTGCATACATATGGACATTATGAGTTTCTTGTCATGCACTTTAGCTTAACAAATGCTCCAGACACCTTTGAGTTGACAATGAACGAAATCTTGGACCTCTGCCTTAGAAGTTTGTCTTGGCATTCTTTAATGAAAGATTTATCTACAATGCCTCCAGGGACATGCACCTTTACAACCAGACCACCATCCTCTAGTTCCTTGACCACTCTCAATCAACATGAATAAGTGTTCCTTCAGCTTCTCTCAGGTCATTATTTGGGCCATATCATTTCGGCAAACTTTTTATGGACCCATCAAAGGTCGTGATTGTGACTCAGATTTCTCGGCCCCAAAGCTATCAATGATTCATTTGTGATTCCAAATGTCTGACACGTCGCTTACACAGTTGCTCAAAAAGACCGACCGCCATATTCTTTTTTACTTGGAATGCAAAAGCACAAACAACTTTTAAAGCACTTAAGCCGACTTTGAGTACAACACATGTCCTCTCTATGCCATAATTTTCCAAGCCCATTGTGTGGAATGCGATGGCTTAACTACAAACATCAATGCAGACTTAATGCAGAGCGAGTGCCTAATAGCCTACTTTAACAAGATGCTTACCAGCCCAAATCACACTTCCTTCACCTACAACACGGGTCTTGTCCTGATTGTCAAATATTGAGGGTCATATTTTCTGGGTCAACATTATATCATCCGGACGGATGACCGCAACAATCCCTATCACCTCCTCCATCAAAAGATCTCCATAACCGCAACAATCCCTATCACCTCCTCCATCAAAAGATCTCCATAACGGCTCTACAATTGTGGATTACCAAACTATTGGGATGAAAAATTAGTAGAAATCGGGATTGTCTTGTTCACTTACCCTAAACCGGGCACCACATACATATATATAGGTACATTAGCACGTGACATATCACGTGGAATATATAATCTCAATATGAAATAAAAACGAATATTCAACTCTCCCCCTCAAGTTGGGAATATATATTGATCATACTCAACTTGTCAGTATTGTTCTTGAAGTTGTCGTTGCATAGCCCCTTGGTGAAAACATTGACAAGCTGATCAAATGAGCTCACAAACTGAGTGCAGATATTCCCCTTGTCGATGTGGTCTTTGATGAAGTGTCTATCAACTTCCACATGTTTGGTCCTGTCATGTTGAACTGGATTGTGTGCAATGCTGATGGCTGCCTTGTTGTCACAGTAGATAGTAATAGGTTTGTTCACCTGAAGGCCCAAATCCTGGAGAATGGTTCTCAACCAGTCCCTCACAAACACCTTGAGCCATAACTCTGTATTCTGCTTCAGCACTTGAGCGAGCAACCACGTTCTGCTTCTTGCTCTTCCATGAAACCAGGTTGCCTCCCACAAATGTGCAGTACCCCGTGGTTGAGTTTTTATCATCTTGACTACCAGCCCAATCAGCATCAGTAAATACATCAACCTTTAACGACTGATTAGCCTTGAACAGAATCTCACGCCCTGGTGTCTTTTTGAGATATTGAAACCCCCTAAAGGCAGTCTGTTGATGACATAACGTAGGGGAGTGCATAACCGGCTTAGGACACCCACCGCATACGTGATATTCAGACGAGTATGAGACAGATATACGAGCCTCCCAACCAGTCGTTGGTATTTTGAGGCGTTCGCTTTCTTTCCACTAATATCTGCATCAATCTTATGATTAGCTTCAATTGGAGTGTCAACAGGAGCACACCCAAGCATCACAATCTCCTCCAGAAGATCAAGAGTATACTTCCTTTGGGAAATGAAGATCCCCTGTCGGGACCTCGCAACTTCAATTCCCAAAAAATATTTCAGCTTTCCCAGATCCTTGACTTCAAATTCTTCGTCCGGTTGCTTTTCCAAGTATTTGATCTCATCCAAGTCATCTCCGATAATGATGATGTCGTCCACGTACACAATAAGGATAGAAAACAGAGCACCCTTCCTCTTGATGAAGAGGGTATGATCAGCTTGACTTTGAGTATATCCAAATCATAGCATGGTCTTGTTAAAACGCCCAAACCACGCTATCAGAGACTGTTTCAGGCCATACATGGATTTTTGCAGGCGACAGACCCTCCGGTTGGGCTCTTTGACACCAAGGCCAGGGGGAATATCCATATAGACCTCCTCTTCCAGATCACCATGCAGGAATGCATTCTTGACATTGAGCTGCAGTAGCTCCCATCCACGAATCACAGCACAAGAAAGAAGCACACAGATTGAGTTCATCTTGGCAATAAGAGCAAAGGTCTCCTGGTAGTCAATGCCTTGAGCTTGGGTATATCCACGAGCCACTAAACGAGATTTGTATCGCTCCACCATCCCATCTTGGTTCTGTTTGACAGTGAAGACCCAACGGGATCCGACCGTTCGCTTCCCAGGGGGAAGTCTAGTGGGGTGTTTGGTTCCACCCCTTTATCTATAAGACGTGCAAGAGGAACATGTAGGTCATCATCTGAAACTGGAGCTGAGACGGTCACTGGTACTGGCGGAACATTTATAGTCTGCACTTGCTCAACAGTCATGGGACGACGTGAGTACGTGTATAATATATGTGGAGCGGAGGTGGAAGGAGGGGAAGCGGCAACAATTGGAAGAGGAGATTCAATGTTAATAATTGTAAGAGAAGATTCAATGTTAACAATAGGAAGAGGAGATTCGATGTTCTCGTCACCGTCACCACTAGTCTCCCCCTGACGAGGACGAAAGTACGACTCCCCCTCATGAAATGTGACATCCACAGCGCAATAGTACCGCCGAGTTGGAGGATGATAATGATACCCTTTGGTGGTAGGGGAGTACCCAACGAAAATACACCGCAAGGAACGCGCATCAAGTTTATCACGATGCGGGGTATGAACATGGACAAAACAGATGGAGCCAAAGATACGAGGAGCAAGATGAGAGGTGTGGACGATGTGTTGTTTGACAAGACGCGATAGGGGCGTATCAAATGAGAGGGCACGAGACGGAAGACGGTTAATGAGATGAGCAGCTGTGAGAACTGCATCACCCTAGTAGGATTTGGGAAGGTGCATAGCAAGGAGTAAACACCGAGCCACCTCCAGCAAATGTCTTATTCTTCCGTTCGGCCACCCCATTTTGGGTGGAAGTGTGGACGCACGTGGTTTGATGTATGATGTCATTATCAGATAGATAGGCCCCCAAAACACCCTAATTATCATATTCCCCGCCATTATCACTACACACGAATTTTGTCACCAAATTGGTGGTTCACCATCTTATGAAACGTCTGAAAACATGAAAAAATGTCACTTTTCTTTTTAAGCAGATAAACCCACGAAACGCGGGAGTGACAATCAATAAAAGTAATAAACCATTTATAACCAGATAAAGATAACACTGGACGGGCCCCAAACATCAGAGTGAATAACATCAAATGGACAAAAACTAGGGACAAACAAATGACTAGTACTCTGACGGACATGCTTAGAGCGTTCACATGCACCACAAGAGAAAGACCGAATTAAAGAGATAAAAACAGGAAACAATTTAGTAAGATAAAGAGGCGAAGGGTGGCCAAGTCGCTGGTGCCAGCGTTGAATTTCATGTAGAGTCGAAGATCTGGTGGATGAAAAGGCACTGGAAGAAGACTGGTCCAGCAAGTACAGTCCACCAACATTTCTACCACTGCCAAGCGTCCGCCTTGTATCCAAATCCTGAAATACACAAACATCAGGAAAGAAGGTCACAAAACAGTTTAAAGAAGTAGTTAAGTGACTAATGGAAAGCAAATTGCGAGGAAAAGACGGGACACGCAAAACAGAGGACAGTGATAGGTCGGGAGAACAGGTGACAGTCCCTTTACCAACGATGGCGGAGAGAGAGTCATAAGCCGCAATAACCTTATCATGACCAGAAAGAGGAGTATAAGAGGTAAAACCTGAGACAGAACCAGTCATGTGATCGGTCGCACTCGAGTCAATAATCCACTCGGAAGGTGAGGAGGACACATCATGAGCACTGGAGAGACCCGAAGTAGCAACAACAGCATGAGAACCAACAGTAGGAGAGTCAGTGTGGGCGCGCAGCATGCGACAGAGAGCATCTAACTCAACAGCAGACAGTCCGCCAGAGGTATCCTCCCGAACCTCAGTAGAGTACGCAGAAAACTGAGAACAATCGCCAGACTGACGGCCACCACCACGGTGCCCACCGCGACCCCGAGCACTAGAACCCCGACCAGCAGGGGCAAGGTGAGGATGTAAACGAAAACATGAGTCCCTGGTATGACCCTTCTTCCCACAGTAGCTACAAAGAGGAGGTCCGAGTGAAGCCGCAGCAAGCGCAGAATGATCAGTAGAAGGAGGTGCACCAAGAGTACGACGACGATTCTTATCATTGAGGAGCATGTTGAAAGCCTCCCGAAGAGAGGGAAGTGGCTCGCGATGGAGAACATGCAAGCGAACAACATCAAACTCCATGTTGAGCCCCATAAGGAAGACGTGGACACGGAAACGATCTTTATCCAAATATCATAAGTAGAGTCTAACAACATATAACTGCGATACACCTGAGGGGACATCGAATGTAGTAACCACGAGACATTCAACGAATTGTCTGAATCCCATTTTCTCCATGAGGGATCAGCACGGGGTGGCTCAACGGTGGTACCATCAATGAGTCCAACATGCATTGTGAATAGCAAGTTGGGCCGCCCTGGACCATTCCAGATAATTTGTGACATCCAAGGCAAAAATAATAATCTTCAACGAGCCAGAGTGTCCATGACTGACCGGAAAGAGTGCCGGATTGAGGACTAGGGGAGATGTCGGATTGATCCTCCATCGGAGAGAATGCAAATCTCACAACAAATGAAAGCACATCCTAAGTGTCCCTTAGATCTCGATGCCGAAAGAAACACCGAAGGATGTGAGCACGATGTCGTCGGCAGCCCCCATGGAGGACAAAACAGCCGGCTGGAACAAAAGAAGAGAGATGCGGAGGCGGCTGGATCAGCTGGAGCGGCTGGTGCGGGAGGCGACTGGAGCAGCTGCTACGGGAGGCTACAAAGCCAGCGACACCAGGCGAGCGGTGCGGGATCGGGATCGGAAGCAGGATCGGCTACGCTAGCGCGCGACAGTGCGGGATCGGAGGAGCGACGGGGCGGTTGGAGCGCGAGCGACGATGCGGGATCGGGAAATCGGCGGAATCGGGAAATCAGCGGAATCGCAAACCCTCGCCTCTGATACCAAGTAGAAATCGGTATTGTCTTGTTCACTTACCCTACACCGGTCACCACATACATATATATAGGTACATTAACACGTGACATATCACGTGGAATACATAATCTCAATACGAAATAAAAACGAATATTCAACTAAATTTTGTAAGTGCGAGACGAGATTTTCCAAAACAACAGTCGACTCAGTATCACGCAAAGGGAACACATGGACGTTTTTGGCACTCTCTAACACTAGTTGTCTTGACACGATATCTATTCCCTTGGAGGTCCACCACGACACTCACTATGCCACCATCATTCATGACCTAGAGTAGGGCCCGAGCGCTTGCTAGTTATTCTGTCTAATCGGCACCACATTACATTATCATGACTACCCCATTGTTGTGGACTCATCATAGGGATACCACTGTTCCATCATGAATTCTATAAAACCTCCACCAACGACCACTCCGGGGCATTTCTGACATACCACCACCTAGGGGTGTAAGTCGGAACCAACAAAACCTCCTAACCGAACCAAACCAAACCAAACCACACAGTTCAGTTTGGTTTTAATAGCCCGCGGTTCGGTCACAACTCACGATTCCATTTTTTGAAAAATCATGTGGTTTGTATTCGGCGTCACAGTAGCAGTTTAATAAATACTTAATTTGTATTACATTAAGTTATTAACTGGAGTCATGCATTGCTTCTCTTCTCGCGCAAGTCATAGAAATTTATGCTTCTCACGCAAGTCACGCGGGTCGCAGCTCACGCCTCACGTTAATGCCACACCAACTTCGGTTTAATAAAATGTGAATTTAGGGCTTCTCCGTCAGTTCCTCTTTCTCGTTCGGTCACGCAGAGCCACATGTCGTAGCATTGTTTCTCGTTCTCTCACGTTGTTGCCTTGCCGATTTCAAGGGAAAGATGGGCAGTCTATTCATGAGACCCAACCAACTTTGAAAGAGAATGATGGGCAATCTACTCGGTATGCAACTATGTTTTTTACAATTTTCTCTAAGATTATTATTCATAGTTTTTTTTTAAACCACCAAAACTGAACCGAATCATTTGGTTCGATTCTAATGGTTTGCACAGTTCGGTTCGGTTCCAAATTTTTGGAACCACATAGGGGTGATTCGGTTTGTGGCTTTGCTTAAAAACCAAACCAAACCGTTACAACTCTATCACCACCATACGACATCTCTCAACTAATAGCGCATGCTCTCCACTGTTTAGTAGTACGTGTCCCATTACTCAGTTTACTAAGATAGATTTTATAATTAAAGGGAAGCCCGGTGCACAAAGCACTCCCCGCGCAACGATGGGCTGGGGAAGGGCCCACCACAAGAGTGAAATTTAGGCAAACCTTACCCTACTTTTTTGCAAGAGGTAGCTTCCGGGACAAAAAATAATAATAATTACTTTTCAAAAATACATCTTCAAAAAATTCAGCATGCATGGATTTAATGATCATTTTTAACTCCATAACATCACTATTAAGGATTAGGAACACGTAAGCATCATTACTCTTAGTATATCTAACACATAAGCATCATTACTCTTAGTATATCTAACACAGACAATCACAAGTATCAAATCTTATCTTTCTTTTCTTAGGATTCTCTAAAAGAAGCCTAGTCAAACACCCCTCACATTTTAAGGTGTTTTAAATTTAATCTAATTATTTTCCCAAAATTTATATCAGTCATACCCGTTTTCTTAAAAATAATTCTATTTTATAATGACATGTTGATAAAATTATTTCTCCCCATAAATTATTTGGCGTTCCTAAGCTTATTAAAAAACATTTTCATTTTTTTTAAATGTTCTATTTTTCCTTTCTACAACTCCATTTGATTCGGGCAGGTAACTAAAGTTACTTCATGAGCTATATCACTGGATTCAAAAAAAAATATGCACTAAAATTTTGAGACATGCATATCCTCTATAAGATCCAAGACTCTTTATTCTCTAGTCCCATTTATCTCAATTTCAAATTTATTTCATGAACTTCAAATCAATCTAATTTTTCTTTCAAGTAAAAAAAACATAAGCATATTAGGAGCAAGATTTTTCTTCTACCACAAAAGAACTATAATTCCTTTGAGCATAGTAGGAGCAAGATTTTTCTTCTACCACAAAAGAGCAATATTGTTCTCAAAGCACCAAAGAGGTCTCAATGCTCATCCATTGTCAGTTCCCCCATGTATATATCAGCTCTCATTTCCCACTGTCACTATATTATTGACTAGGTTACAATTCAAGAGAAAATGAAGGATAATAAAATAGTTAATTTATTATCAGGTAAAGATTTAACCTCTTCTATGATCAACATGACTAGTATAATGTAGGCAACTATGCTCCCATCTCCGAATTTTGGATATTATGTTAGATGGGCTGCAAGATCAACCACCGCAGATGAGGGACATCAAGCACTATCGGTAAGCAGAGTGATCAACAAATCACAATCAAGTATCACATTCTAATCCTCGGACAACATGTTTAATAACATGTTGAGAATCTTTCTGAAGATAGATCTTAAAAATGGATATCATAATCATCGCCGAATATGAACAGAAGATGGTTTTTAAGAGTATGGAAGGATTATACAAACAACTAGTGGTCTTTTGACCTTCCCAACGCATCTAACACGCTTATGACATCATCGAATCGGGTTCTTAGACAACTCATAGGAGTCCGTGTGGTGGTATAATTTGATGATTTTGATCTATAGTATAGATCCTGATCGACACCTAAATTCATTTCAGGCAAGTATTGGAATCTTGCAAAATAATAAATTATATGAACAAATGTATTTTTAATTTTTTATGAATGATAATCTGACCTTTCTTAGATATATCTAGTATCATTTGATGGAATTAAAGTAGATAAAGAGAAGGTCAAGATGATTGAACCGTGGTCAAGCTCTAAGAATATTATGGAGGCTCGAGATCAGATAGTTTGACATCATTTTACCCGTAGATTCATTAGGAACTTCAGTATCCTTATTGCTCCAATTACTTACTTCCTTAAGGAAGGTCATTTCATTCGAACAAAGGAAGTCAAGCTCGCATTTAACATCGTGAAAGTAAAACTTACCAGTGCACCAATTTTACCAAATCTTGACAAGCTCTTTGAGGTTGATTGTGATACTTCCATTGTTGGCACTAATTTTGAGTTGAGTAAAAAGGTCTCTGTCATCTCATAGCTTAGCAAGAAGATGAGCTAAGTGAGAACAAGATATTTCACATGTGACATTAAGTTCCATGTCATCATTCAGGCTCTTTTCCATTGATGGCATTATCTAATCCAGCAATGGTGCATATTAAATACGGACCACAACATTGAAGCATATTAACACCTAGAGGGAGATTAGGAGGTATTTTAAGTTGGTTGCATACCTACACAAATTTACATTTCAACTGAAGCACATGCCTGATGTTTCAGATTGAATAGCTAACGCACTTAGTAGGTGCACACACTTTTTTTTAAGTTGCATTTGCATTAAAATTAAAAGAGGGTACAAAGCTAAGGCTGTTACAGGATACCATCCAAATCAGATATGATCAATTTAACAAACTCGGAATGAGAATCAACAAGGGTAGGCCAAAAGAAAGTACAACTCGTAGCATAATGAGCACAAAAGTCTGCCGCCCAATTAGCCGCATGGGGAACGTGCTGGAAACGGAGCCGAGCAAAACTGCTTAAAAAGGCAAAATTTTCCTCACCATCTTTGGTGTCATCCCACCGCTCCTTCCACAAATTTTTGGAGCAAAAAAACAATCAAGTTTGTGCAATCGCCTTCAGCAATAGCGCCACGGGCCTTGAACATGGTTGGCTCAATGAAATTTTTCAAGGTAAGGAGAGCCTTGTAGGTGATATCAGTAATTGTATTACCACTCAGCCGGTTGGAAAGTGCAGGAAAGTCTCGTGGGAGATTTTCCGTAATTTGGAGGATAAGCTCCATGAGGGTGGGGCCAGAGCATTGGGCGAGGTCAGCATTATTTTGGCTCCCATCTGTATCCAGCAAGTTTGCAGTCGAGAGATTTTCAAGAGCATTGTTATTCACAAAGGTCAGCCAACGCGATAGAGCTCTGTCCATGAATGCGAGAGAACATCAATAGACAGTCCATTTGCAAATTTTAATAAACTCAAATTTAGTAGCATGCCATCCTCAGATATATGACTAGATTGGGATGGCAAATTGAAGTGTGGGAAATCCTCTTAAGTGCTTAGCAGGGGAACATCCAAAACAATGAGGAATCATTTTCATAGGGTGAATTCACTTACCACATCCCTAAAAAAAAGTTTACTGATCCATCTCATTTGAGATTGTGTATGTCTATCATGTACTGCACATACTTGACCATCCCTCTCTTTTATCTTAGGAACACATTTCTTTTGACGCTCGGTCATATATAGATCACCTAAAAAATCTCACAAGGATATTGCTAATAAATTGTGAGCACTTCTAGAAAACATATGAATTCATAGTTAATACCTATCGTTGGGAGATATATTTTTCAGAAAGAGATGAACGAATGCCTTTATTAGGAAGCTGAGATTTCCCATATGTACTAACCACAAATTGCAGCAAAGGAATGTTGTTCTACTTCAAGTTAGGAAGTGATTAAGTGAGAATGTCTTGCCTATTGGATTTGTCAGTTGAATTTGATACTTCACTAATACTCAATGTAGAAGATCTGAGTTCGTACAATAACAAACCACCTATCGCTAGTCCCAATTCACCTACAACATCACCAGAGATCCCTTCCAACTTAAAATCATGACCTAGACCCACCTGTACAACCCCGTGTTCGCCGAGTGGGTCCGCCAGATCAGGCGAACGGACCAAGGCACCCTGCCCGCACCTAGAACAGTATGTGGGCGGGCCCCGGATGGCCAGCTCGCTCTCGCCCAAGCCCGGCAGGCGAGCCGCGCGAGCTGGCAGAACAGTATGAGGACAGGCAGCGGATGGCAAGCTCGTTCTCGCCCAAGTCAGGCGGGCGAGCCGCGCGAGCTGGCCCTTCCCCTCTCTCTCGCACGTCGGGAATTTGTCGAGCAGAGTTTTGGGTCAGCATTCGTCGAGCAGAGTTTGGGTCAACATTCGTCGAGCAGAGTTTGGGTCAGCATTCGTCGAGCAGAGTTTGGGTCAGCATTCGTCGAGCAGAGTTTGGGCCAGCATTCGTCGAGCAGAGTTTGGGCCAGCATTCGTCGAGCAGAGTTTTAGGTCAGCATTCGTCGAGCAGAGTTAGGGCTCGACATTCGTCGAACTAATATTCGGGGATGGGTCCGACGGGTTCAGATCAGCGAGCCCCCTTCCAGGGCTCCCGCAGCGGCAGTTTGAGACCGGGCCAGCCCGCTCTTCTACAGACGACCTGGCCGCCAGCCCGCCTCGGCAGAGGCACAGGCAGGTCGCGGCGGCCTGGCTCACACTCGCCCAAGAGGAGACGGCGAGCTGCGGGAGCCAGGTCGCACTCGCCCCCAGGGCGTGAAGAGCAGTGGCGAGCTGACCTCCAAGTCCATGGGACCTGCGCAGTGGGGCCCAGGGGTAAAATTACCTGGATGCCCCTCCCATGGGTGCGAATAGCTTGTTAGAACATCGGAGTTGAGCTGTTGGCAGACCAAGTTGGGCCGCACATAGCTGTTCAAAACAGCGGAAGTTGGCTATTTGCAGGCCGTTTTCAGAAATCTATAAATAAGAGTCAAGGGGCACCTCAGAAAGCACGCTTTCATACTCACTTACTCCTTAGTCTTTTAGCACTTTCTGAGGTAGCCTTAGCTCGGCCTTTGGCTAAGGAGGGGAAGCGCTCTAAGATCTTCTGGGTGTGTGGTGGGTCCTCCTCGCCGAGCCCTTGGGTTTGGTCCTCTTTGCTTCCTTTGTCATTTTGCTTGCGGGAAAGAAGTAGATGTGCGATCACCCCTTCCCTAAGGGTGAACTCCACAGAGACCGATGTTGAAGCCAAAATTGACCTCTGTGGAGTTCGGGGTCCCAAAAGAGGGGTGACCTCACACCTACTACACTCGGGGGAACGTCACGGACCAAAGACTTGAGAAACTAGCAACAGACCCTCGGCTCTAGCGTGGAGCTCCCACCACACACCCGGAAGGTCACAAGAGCACTTCCCCTCCCTCACCAATGGCTGAGCTGGGTACCTTGGAGAGCTCTCTCACTCAACCAAGCGGAAGCCTAAGGAGGAGAAAGCCCAAAAACCACCCCCTCCAAAGGTACTCAAGGGGGGTCTATTTATAGTTTTTCCAAGTCTAGAGACCAAAATGTCACCAATACCCCTAGGACAAAAAGGCATTGAGCCAATAGAAAACATCCACACCGTGGGGTAAAGAGGTAATTCCACCCCGAGGGTATAACAGTAAAAGCACGGCCAAAAGAGGTCCAAGGGCGGGAGGAGCCATACCCCCCATCTCCCCGGGCACCCGAGACGAGCAGGTGACCCTCGTCGAAGAGCTAGCCGCCCGGGGCGGGAGCCAGGACGCAGGCCGCTCTCGCCCCCGCGAGCTAGCCGCTCGGGGCGAGGGCGTGGCCGCAGGCCGCTCTCGCCCCCGCGAGCCAGCCGCCCGGGGCGAGGGCCTGACCGCAGGCCGCTCTCGCCCACGCTTGCTAGCCGCCTGGGGCGATAGCCTGGCCACAGGCCGCTCTCGCCCCCGCGAGCTGATCGCGGGGGCGAGAGTGCAGGGGGCGGGGTTCTGGCCTCCAGCCGGTGCTGCTGTTCCCACCTTGCACCTATCAGGCCGGGGCGGGTGTCAGCCAACTTGTCGCACCTGCCCCCCAAAAAGGGGCCACTGGGGGGAGACAGATATTTCCTCCTCCTACCAGTATATTCCAAGGGCTAGGCCTAAATTGGTCACCAAGAGTGCAAACCACTTCAAAAGCTTAAAAATACAAAGTTGGTCCTGCGCCTGCCGAGGGGACCCTACTCTGTGAATACGGGGTTGTACAACCGAGTTTCCGGTTTCAACATTTTGGTGCGGTGAGCGTGACGCCGAGCTCGTCCAGCACTTCTCGTCGAAACCGAAGTTGCGGTGCCCTCTCGGCACCGGCTTCGCGGCGGTCCGCGCTTCTTCCTGCGGCCCAGAAGTGTCAGCCGCCTCGCTGGGGGCATCGCTGGTCGAAGCTGTCGCGAGAGCGGGATCCTCGGCTGGTTCGACCGCCAGGGCCTTGCCTTTCCTTTGGCCTGCGGCGGGCGCCTCACCCGTAGTCTTCGCCCTCTTGGGCGGGGCGGGGGGGGGGGGGGGGGGGGGGGGAAGGGGGTAGAGGTTGTTCGCGGCTCGGCCGCTTCTTGGGGGCATACGCCGGGATCTCGCGCTGTGCGGCGTCTGCGGCTTGAGCGCGGGCGAGCCCGCTGAGAGCGACCCAGGCACTCTCATAAGGGGGTGCAGGGGAATGTCCCGATCGCCTGCGAAAAAAAAAAGTTAAAACAAGAAGAAGCAGTGAGGTAGAAAGTAGAAGCGCGAGTAGCATACCTCCCCCGGGCAAGACAGCGGCGAGATTGTCCAGGTTCCGTCGCAGGTATGTGACCTCGAAGTTCTTCCCGGTGAAGAACCCGCACAGATCCGCTTCATGGCCCCCCAGGCTAGGGGGCGGTAGCTCGCCTCGCTGAGCTGAACCGGTGAGAAGGGGACGTTGCCGAAGTCCCCCTTGACGAACATGAACTTCTTGAGCCAGTTGTAGCTCTTGTTCACGGTCTCCCGCACCTTGAGATGGGCGCTGGAGAAGTAGGCGGTCCCGTCCTTATTCGCGCGGAAAGAGAACAGCTTGCGGAAGATCGCGAGGCTAAACTCGACCCGCTCCTCCCGCAGGAAGCAGGCGAACCCGACCATGACCGTCACAAAGTTCGGGGTCATCTGGCCTAAAACGACCTCGAAGTACTTCAGAATTTGGCGAACCTCCGGCCATAGAGGGAGCCGGAGGCCCGCCTCAAAGTGCGCCAGTGGAATGGTGAGTTCCCCTCCGGAGAGGTAGTTTACCTTCTCCCCCTCCCCAGGCCACCTCGCCACGAAGCCAGGCGGGACGTGATCGCTGAGGGCATCGAGGAATTCGCTCTCAGAAATGACGGCGCGGGGAAAATCGTGCTCAGAAAAGGTCCAAGCGCACTTGCCCCGCCCGTCCGTGTCGCCGCCGCCGCCGCCCATCTAGCAGAAAGTTCACTGAGCGGGTGAGGAAGTCTCCACAAGAAGCAAGCGAGTCAGGGTTCGCAAGGAGCAGGGAAGGAGGAGCTTAAATACGATGGATGAGCAAGGGACGGACGAGCCTATTTATAGAAAGAAAAAGGGGGGGAAAATCTTCCGCCGGCGGGAAAAGTGTGGATAGCAAAAATTAGGCTTGACGATTCGACTTCCTGGCTCGCAACCACGCCGCGAGGACCGTCCGGCAGCGGATCATGCCCGCCCGCGTCCGCACAAGAGGCGGGCGAGCTGCGGCTCGCACCCGCCCGGAACCATAGGCGAGCCGGGGAGGCTCACAACCGGCGAGCTCCGGCGAGCTCCTGGCCCGCTCCCGCCAAGATTAAATGGGCGGGCTGGGCAAACCGATTCAACGATCCCGCGCCCGCTTAAAGAAGCGGTGGACGAGCAAGACGGCTACGCAAAGAAAACCAAAAGACAACATAACAGACATAACAAGCGGCAGGAATTAGGCCCGCCAACGGGCGAAAGAAGTGTCAAATTATTACAGACGATAAAATGTTCCAAAATGATAAATCATCCTAAGCGAGTTGGCCTGAAATGCGGATACGGCCTGCCCAGCGATAGACCGCGAGAAGGGGGTAGGTGGATCAGTACTGGATCCATTTCCACCTGCCCCTCCTCTGCGTCCCGGTCCGGGGCGGCACGCGAGGATAGTGGTAAGCGTGAACCGCCACCAGCTCCTGCTGGGCCAGGCCGACTTGCTCTGTGGCGTGCCTGAGCCGCTCCTCGGCCCGCGTAATGTGCACGCTAGGAGAAGTAACCTCCTCCCCTTCAGCTGGGCCCCGCGCTCCCTCCAGGGCCGCGACCCGCGCCTCTATCGCAGTTTTATCCCGGTCAACCCAGTTAAAGATCTCCTGTAGCAGCAGAGTATGCTTCTGAAACAGCTGCGTCACTTGTCTCTTCATCCCCGCCGCGTCCGTCGGGTCGCCCAGATACTCTGAAACCCCCTCCGCGTCGGGGGGAGGAGAATACCCCTCGCTCATCTCGGTTTCAGAGGAGATCGCGTTGTAGCCTGCAAAGAAGAGATTCAGATGGGACAGGCGAGAACCAAACAAGCGCCAAGTGCGAGCTTACCAGGGGTTGGCACGCCCTCCGCACCAGTGGACGGTTAAGAGGAACCCGGCCGTCCCTGGAAGGGTTCTCCTTCGAGAGCTGCAAGGGATTTCCCTAGCCCAGGGGGAATCGGCGACCGAGGGGTATTCGGGGGGGGGGGGGGGGGGGGACGCCCCAGGCTCGAGGGGCTGGCGACCCGCTCAGTTGACAGCGGGAGGGAACGATCCTCCTTCCCGCCGCCTCCCTCTTCACGCGACGGCACCTGCAGGGGAAAAAGTCAGAAATGGTGCGACCAGCTAGGAGGGAGGGGCGCATACCTCAGGGATAACCTCGGTGCCGGCTGCCGAGCTGGAGCCCGGTAAGTCCTTTGCCGGAGATCGCCTGACGATCTTTCCTTTTACCGGACTGAAGAGAGGACCGGGAGACCCGCGCGCCAACCACGGTGCGGCCTTAAGAGCCTCCTCCCTGGTCTTTTGGCTCGCGGCTGCCAGTCGGGCTCGCACTTCCTCACTGACAGGCATGGTGCAGCTACAGTTCACTCAGAAAGGCAAAAGAAGGTAGAGATTCACCTGAGGGCTCGGTGGTGTATTTATAGCCAGGGAGTGGGCCCCACCAGAAGATCCCGTGACAGCTCAGCACAGCAATCACCGAACACGCGGGTTGGATGATTCTTTCCGAGCATGTTCAAACTCAAAAAGAGTGGAAATTGTGTACAACCCCGTGTTCGCCGAGTGGGTCCGCCAGATCAGGCGAACGGACAAAGGCACCTTGCCCGCACCTAGAACAATATGCGAGCGGGCCCCGGATGGCCAGCTCGCTCTCGCCCAAGCCAGGCAGGCGAGCCGCGCGAGATGGCAGAATAGTATGAGGACAGGCAGCGGATGGCCAGCTCGCTCTCGCCCAAGTCAGGCGGGCGAGCCGCGCGAGCTGGCCCCCCCCCCCCCCTCTCTCTCTCTCTCTCTCGTGCGCGCGCGCACGTCAGGAATTCGTCGAGCAGAGTTTTGGGTCATCATTTGTCGAGCAGAGTTTGGGTCAGCATTCGTCGAGCAGAGTTTGGGTCAGCATTCGTCGAGCAGAGTTTGGGTCAGCATTCGTCGAGCAGAGTTTGGGTCAGCATTCATCGAGCAGAGTTTGGGTCAGCATTCGTCGAGCAGAGTTTGGGCCAGCATTCGTCGAGCAGAGTTTTGGGTCAACATTCGTCGAGCAGAGTTCGGGCTCGACATTCGTCGAACTAATATTCGGGGATGGGTCCGACGGGTCCGGATCATCGAGCCCCCTTCCGGGGCTCCCGCAGCGGTAGTTTAAGACCGGGCCAGTCCGCTCTTCTACAGGCGACCTGGCCGCCAACCCGCCTCGGCAGAGGCACAGGCAGGTCGCGACGGCCTGGCTCGCACTCGCCCAAGAGGAGACGGCGAGCTGCGGGAGTCAGGTCGCACTCGCCCCCAGGGCGCGAAGAGCAGTGGCGAGCTGACCTCCAAGTCCATGGGACCTGCGCAGTGGGGCCCGGGGGTAAAATTACCTGGATTCCCCTCCTATGGGTGCGAATAACTTGTTAAAACAGCGGAGTTGAGTTGTTGACAAACTAAGTTGGGCTGAACATAGCTGTTCAAAACAGCGGAGGTTGGCTATTTGCAGGCCGTTTTTAGAAATTTATAAATAAGACCCAATGAGCACCTCAGAAAGCACGTTTTCATACTCACTTACTCCTTAGTCTTTTAGCGCTTTCTGAGGTAGCCTTAGCTCGGCCTTTGGCTAAGGAGAGGAAGCGCTCTAAGATCTTCCGGATGTGGTGGTTCCTCCTCGCCGAGCCCTTGGGTTTGGTCCTCTTTGCTTCCTTTGTCATTTTGCTTGCGGGAAAGAAGTAGGTGTGCGATCACCCCTTCCCCAAGGGTGAACTTCACAGAGACCGAGTTTCCGGTTTTAACACCACCACCTACAAAGATTGATCAGGTTCTAAACATTTGAGAGTTCCCAACTCGCAAAGGGATGTAGCAGTGATACTTAGTTTCTTGGTGTGGATGGAGCACCATAGACAGCTCATGGATCATCACAAAAGAGATTCAACGATAGGCTCGAACCTTTCAATTGCAGCTTGTTATTAATTCACGATGCGGCCGAGCTCTTACAATACCAAAAGAATTGATGCCAACATGTGTCACATAAAAATGAATAATTACTGCATTTAAAAAAATTATTTTATTTTGCTCGCGTCATTTATTTCAGTATATTTGATTTCAAATTTGTATGCACTCATATATTAATTCGTATTTTAATTATCGAATGGATCGACCAATAAAATTAAGAATTTATTAGTTAGGTAATAATAGATAATCTAGGTTATAAAGGCAAGCTCATAACATGTGTTAAATTGAGTTTAGGAGACCTATTGAAACATATTCATCATCTATTAAACCTAGACGACAATGCCAAGAAGGTAGACTAGAAGAAGTAATTGAATAAAATAGCCCCTCTCTTCAACTCCTCTGGCCGAGGAGGTCTGCGGCTAGTTGCCTCACAACAGAGGTTGTTAACACAGATTTTAGACGTCTATTCCTTTGTTCAAACGTCTCAATCTTCCCTTGTTCGACACCAATATTCCCTTGTTTGAGTTCCACCATGGTGATCGACGAGCCTAAATTGACACCCTCTCAGGCCGCTTCGACGCCTTCACTTATACTTGCAACCGAACACCATCAAAATTGGCCGCTTGCACCACAACCGACATCAACTTCCTCTATTACCTCCATCAGAGCCACATATTGATCTTCCAGATCTTGTGCCTTGTTACTGTCCTGCCAATCAAACCCATCTTATTCACTGCAAGCTTTATCGCATCCAATTAGACTACTTTGACTTATTTTCTACTTGTCGTGTCCCAACATGTGGCAGTTCAGTTTCAACATGCACATTGGAAGTCAGAGTAATGTCTCGGGCCTCGTTCATATTGCTCGATCGCGTTTATTTATCCTTATGTGATGTTTTAGTAAATATGATTGAGCTTGCTTCACTTATTTTTGTCGCTATTTTTAATTTTTTATCATAAGCCGTGTAATTTGAAATGTCATATGAAAGTATCAAACTCGTAACTTGGAGTGCCCCATTGAACACATTAAACCATTGGTATCTCAGGTTTTGGTTTAACATCAAAGTTAGTTATATCATCAGGTTTATTTGTGCAAACCAAATTACAGATTGGCAATAAATGTGCTTAGATTAAAATTTAAGGTCTCAATTACATGAACAATAAAGCGCCTTGAAAAAAAAGCTATGAAAAAACTAGTAGAATGAACTTAAGAATATTTCCCTATGACATAAAAGTTTAAACAAATACATCGAGCTGTAACAAAACAAAAATCAATAAAATGTAGGTTTGCCCCGGTAAGCATCAAATCCAAACTTTGTGCCCTAGGCAGGCATAATGCGTGCATGCATACCAAGTTAATTGAGCATCACGCCATTTTTTATTTACCGCCAAATTTGGCTCTACTCCTGAGGTGACACATCCTCTTAGCCCCTTCTTTGCATCACAACACACACTTCTATATGGATCTCTTATTTGAATCACAACACACTCCTATGTGGAAACTAAAAAATATACTTTAATGGGAAATTTGGGAGTAAAGAGACTATGAAAAACTAACAAAAATGCCTAGACTTCAATGTCGTTTGTATTAATGAACACTCAAACCAACATTCTCCCGGCAAGAATAAAGTTGTTGTGTCCAAGAAATAAGTTAAAACAATTCAGGCCTTAAATTTTTTTTAAAAAAAATACAATCCACCTAATAGCCAAATTCTCCAAATCAAGGGACAGAGCAGGAAAAGAAATCATGGAGAAACAAGGACCTTGTGAAGGCTCTCCGGCCACGGCACCGGGAACCGGTACCCATCCGGCGGCGGAATGAGGCAAAGAGGGGCTTCCCCCGGGGCCGGGCAGTGCCGCTCCCTGTAGAAATTCATCTCCCTACTGAGCTGACTATTCCTCCTGGATCCTCGCACGGCATGTGGTCCACCTCCTCCGCCGAGCAAGCTTGCACCACCGGCTCCGCCGACCCTCCATGATACTGCCGGCCGGTGGCCGATAAACCCGCAGGGGAGTCGAAGAGAGCAAGGATCCGCTGGCGCTGACGCGGGTCTGAGGAGGAGGAATGGGCAAGGGCACGGCGTCCGGAGGCAGCGAGCGGGTCGCCGAGAGAGGTGAAGACGAGGAGAAAGAATACGAATACGGAAGCGAAGAAGACGAAGCAGAGGAGATCCAGCAGCGTCCATTGCCGTACCAACCCGCCACCGCCGCGTCGTGACGGCGGCAGGTTAACAGTCCCATTTCCCCAGATCGGAACGGGGGCTGGTCTTAGGGAGGGGAGGGGAGGGGAGGGAAATAACTCTCAAACTAAAACCATAGACCAAGATTGGATCAACGTCCTCTGCGCGTCCTATGAGAAATATTACGAGAGAGATAGAGGAAGAGAGAGGGCGGGCGAGAGAGAGAGAGAGAGAACACTGTTGCTGTGTAGAGAAGAGAGCGGCGAAAGGGAAGGGGAAATTGGGGAATCGGGAATGGCGGTTTTATTACGTTCACGGTCGGTGCCGGCGGCCGGCGGCGACGGTTTCAGGGGCTCGGACGGCCGGGATTCAGATTTCCGATCTTCAGTCGCGGTGCCGAAACTGCTCAAAGTTGTTGCCTGTCGGTGCACTCTAATAATAATTCTTTATAGATAAATTATCTCTTACATCACCGATTCAACACTAGTTGAAATCCTGCTGTTTCCAAATACAAAATAACACACATAAACTTTATTATTCTATTATCTTAATTAAAGATTCAATTAATAACTTTGGATGTCCGTTTTGCCTCCGCACCAATTTTTCTCCCGCTAAAAATCTCCGTCTCAATCCTCGCGCCCTCTACCGACATGAGTATCCGCCGCTCATGCCCCCTCACAGTCCCATATCTGCATAGAGAGAGAGAGCTGTAGGGGGGGGGGAGAGAAGAGAGTGGATGGCCGTTCGCATAAATCCAGATAGAGATTGA